>JAHBCN010007822.1:0-41600 GCA_019359885.1 Listronotus oregonensis | reverse complement strand
TTTAAAATTTTTCTTCAATGTTTATCAGTGTGTAAGTAGGCAACCAAAAAAAATATTTCTGGAATTTTTATTGCGCAAATCGGCGGGGCCAACTCTGACAGATATTTTCTTTGGGCTGGACATTTTTTGATCGAATGGGCCATAGTTGGGCTTTCCCCTTTTAAACTTCCTTGCCCTTACCCTACATCACGAATAGCTTGACAAGAAATGAGGGAGATAGTCATATTAAGGCGGGCTTCTACTATCGGTCAAACTTCAAATGTCAACTGCCACCTATCATTTTCTTTTATGTGACTTATGAAATTAAGCCTACGTAATTGAGATCTATGCGCATGCGTGAACAAAATGGCGGCTGCTAACTGTCAACTGTCACCGGTGCCTTAATCCAATACTAATTAAAGATCTATGAGAGCATATCTGCAAAACGCTGGGTTGTATTTTTTTTTTTTGTTTCAAGACAGGTTTGTGTATGAGTGGCTTCGTGCCCACTCAAAAATATTCTTATAAAACTCCAAATATATCGGCAAAAGTGCATAAACTTAAAGGGTGAATGCCGTGAAGAAAAATTGAAAAATCTTGTTTATTGCAGGTGGGAAAAAACTTACAGATTTTTTTGGAAGGGGGAAAGAACCTTGTTAAAAAAAACCCTTTTTTTTAAAAACTATTTTGTCCACTATTTAAAGCCATTCTAAATCCCAGTTTATACTAAGTCCATCCTAATCTGATAGTTTATTTTTAAAAAAAAAAGAAAAACCCCTTCATCTGATATTTATATTATTAAAAGCCATTTTAGTAAAATATTGTATACCTTTATATTAAATTTTTATCAGTCCTATAATAAAAAAAACTGGATTTAAATCAATCTGAGGATAACCCCAGAGTCCTTTTTCCCCCCTTAATTTGACATATAAGATTAAATAATTTCTAAATACAGAAATAAATTAGTTATATTGTTTGTTTAAAAGCAAACATTCACAATTTGCCTTTTATAATTTTTGTATAAGCAGTTAATTTTCTAGAGAACAGTTTAAATTAAAAATCATTTAATGAAAAATCAAGATTGGTAAAAAAGTTTCTTGTAACGTGTGTTCTATAGTATATTACGTATCAAGTACGGAAAATAGGAATTTTACTTGACAAGTATGCTTCCTTTGACCGACCCTACGAGTCAAATAAAAACACTCTTCTGGCGAGATGAATAAAATTTTTTTTGTTTTGTAGATAATTGCCTATTTTGTATTTCATATTAACATTTTTTTCAAAAAGTTACTGAAAAACGTAGTCTGACGTTTTAGTAATTTAATCCCTAAACAGGATGTTTTTTTTTGTAATTGGTTGACAGCATCCAAATTAACTCATCTTTAAAGAGCGTTTTTTTAAAATAAATCAAAAGTTTCTAAATGGGGCCAGTAAGATTCTTTCACTACTTTCATGAAATCAAGGAAAGGGAAAAAATTAAATATGTTCTGCGACTGGAGAAACACCAAGAGATTTGAAGAAATAGACAAAAACTTGATTGCCCTCTTTTTACGAAAAGGTAGACTATTTTATATGGTTAAAGTATTGTACATAGGTAATAATTTTGTTATATTTTTTTGGGGAAAAAAATTTAACGCTTCGTTTTGGGTTAAACCTAATCAAAAGCAGGATAGAACACAATAAAAATACGGATATTTCACAATATAAAAAGGTATTAGCTTATTTAAAATACCAAAATGACAAATATGGACCAAAAAAAATCAAAAGTTTTGACAATGTAAAACGCCACAACGTTTGTAAATAAAGATCCAGACGACACGGTTCTGTTAATGAAAGTAGTATTATTTTTTTGGTGAATAACATTTTTGGGGGAAAAATTTTAGTTTAAAACTGCAAGTAAATATACCGAAACAATTTTTTAATTTAAAAGATATCAAAAGAAAAAAAAAATTTATTTATCGTGGGTTAAATCTTTTTCAAGAAAATTAAAAACCCCCCAAACGTAACCCCGTTGATGGTTTAAGTTAGCAAACACCATTGGATTATTTTTACAAATTTCCAGAAAATTAAATACAAAAAATTTCCGATGCTTCCAAGTTGCTATTGTTTGAAAAACATAATTTTTTTCTTGCGGACAGTGGCGCTGATATTCGGTTTCAAACGGCAGGGGATCATCCCAAACGGCTAAAGGATCCGTGGAAGAAAAAATTGGTAATAAAATAAAAAATTTCCAAAAAGGCAATTAACGGACTAACCCAAAAAGTTCCGTAAATTGTGGTAAATGAAAAAAACAGCAAAAATTGGTTAAACAGCGAGGTAAAAGTTAACCCCCCAACTTAAAAATTTTCTTTTGATATTTACAGTCACTGTTTTTTAAAATGTTTTTTTTTTGGGTTTAAAATTTTTTTTATAAAGTATTGACTGCTATACTGTGGTTGTAATGGTCTATTACTGTATGATTTTTAAAGGCTGTAATGGTCCTTACAAAAACAAAAAAATATTAATGTTACCCCAATTTCTTTTAGGGGTTCCCGCCCGCGGGGTGTTCCTGTGCAACCATCTGTTTACTAAGTTTTTTAACATTACAGACAAGGAACATTTTTTGTTCAACCAATTTCATTTTTAATATTTCCTAGTGATATCCGAGAAAGAATCCCAAAAACCCCAAAAAAACCGATGGGGCGGTGGGAAGGATTTTATATCACTTTAGACCAAAACCTAAACCAATAATTTAAGTCCAAAATTTCTTCTGACGCATCCTCGCGGTGCGGGGTTTTGGGGTCAGGGGGGGAAACAATTCCGTGGGGATGCTTTTTTGAAAAAAAATATAAAATTTCGTCAAAACATGAAAATATTTTTTTCAAGCAAAAGTTTTTTTTCCCTTTTCATCAACCCTTTAAAATTAGTAACAGCCCATATTATTTTGGTATTATTTGGATTAATGAAAAAAGAATTTTTTTCTTAATTTTTAACCTCCTTTTTGGGTCATAGAACACAAATTTGAGTTTTTTGGATTTTTTCCCTTTTTTCCAAAAAAAAAAATTTTTACTTTATTTTATCTTCTCATTTTTTTTTTGCTACATGAAAAAAAAAATAAAATTTAGTCTTAACATAAATTAAAAAAAAGTAAAAACAGAACGATAACAATCCAAGTTACACCGACTTGCCAATTCACCACTGATCTTGCAATTTCAATATTAAATACGATATTCCCCCTTGCTTCATCCAACCCCTATATAAGGGAAAAAAGCTCTGAGATCATCAGCTTTTAGAATCCAATAACTTTTCGGGCTTTGTGTTTCATATTTAGGATTTCCATATCGATTTCCCCCTAAAAAAAAAATCAGTTAACGTTAAAAGAACGAATAATGGTTAAAAATGTTGGGATTCGGGGAAAACCAGAACTAACCACTTTAATTTTTCTGAGATATGTGCAACTTTAAAAAAGTTTTCGCGTACGTATTCAGAGGCAGGTATTCAAAAAGGGAAAAAAATCAATATTAGTAATTTTTCGGATACTGGAAAATGCGATTTTTCGCTATTTTTGCACCTTTTTTCTTTTCGATTGTTAAACATAATCAAAACTGTTTTTTTGGCTGTCTTTATAGTATTTAAAAAAAAAAATAATTGAATTGTTTAATTCCATTTTACGACATATTCCCTTTTAAAATTTTGTCTTTGCTATAACAAATTTTAAAAAAATTATACTATGTATTTAAAAAAAAAACTTAAAAAAAGGGGAAAAAACCAATTTTCAATAAAAAGTATAAAACGTTTACGTCCGAATTCAACTCGAAATTCTAAAAATGTTGACCTGTTACCAGGTTGTAATAGTTTTCTTTATGACATTTTTATAAGGTATGCGAACCTTGCTTCGCTCGACCCGCAATGTTTGATCAAAAATATTCTCGATATGGAAATCCTAAATATGGAACACGAAAGACCTGAAATAGTTATTGGATTCTACAAGCTGATGATCTCAGAGCTTTCGTGTTCCTTATATATTGGATATTTTTGATGAAGCAATGCGTGTGAATATCGTATTTAATATTAAAATTGCAAGATCGGTGGTGAATTGGCAAGTCGGTGTAACTTGGATTGTCTATCGTTCTGCTTTTACATCTTTTTTAATTTATGTTAAGACTAAAATTTTATGATTTTTTTCATATAGCAAAATAAAATCAGAGAAGGTAAAATTAAAGTAAAAAATTTTTTTTTTTTTGGAAAAACGTTGAAAAATCCCCAAAAAAAAACTCAAATTTTGTTCTATGACCTCAAAATAGGAGGTGTGCAAAATTAAGCAAAAAAATTAAATTTTTCATTAATCCGAATAATACCAAAATAATATAGGCTTGTTACTAATTTAAAGGGTTGATGAAAATGTAAGAAAATAACTTTTGCTTGTAAAAAATATTTTCATGTTTTGACGAAATTTTATCATTTATTTTCTACGCCACTGGAATTGATTCCCCTGACCCCACACAACCAGGGGCACTCTAAAAGCGAGCGACGCGTCATTGACAGAAATTTTGGACTGGAAGTATAAACATTAATAAAAATAAATATACAATGGAAAAAATGTAAAATGTACAATAAAATGTAAATGTAAATTGGGTACTTGCAAAAATGTTAATTTTGTTTTTTATTCTTGTATATTCCAATTTTCTTTAGTAAGTTCGGAATTAAGATGAGAAATAACTTTGGAGCAAGTTTTTTATTTATCAATTTACGTTAAAAGGCCAAAAAATGACTGTTTGCTATTGTTTCATTTTATGTTTTTGCATTTTTGAGACGCCCTGTATAACAACAATCTATTTTCTTATTGTAGTTTTTTTGACAAGCAGAACTTTTTATCAGGAATGACTTTTTTTCGTATCTTTCAATTTTTGGTCCATTTGTCCTCTTGTTAACCGCATCCGCGGACATACTGTATGTACATACATACATTTATATATTGTTAAAAAAGGCTATCCAAAAATGTCATAAAACATAAAGTGTTTTATTAAAAAAAAACAACTTTGTGTCGCCACACTATATAAAATTGAAACAAACCTAAAAATATCATAATATCAAAAATATTTTTACAACAAACAAGTTTAATAAAAACACTTTTTTCTTGCGTAACTTTTAGTTTCCGAAATAAGGTATAGGCCCTTAATAAACGGGCCACTCTATACACCTTGTCGATACGTCACTGCAAGCTTAGTAAGATGAAATTACAGTTAGGGACCTTCTTTTGCTTCTGAAAATTAGGTTCTAAAACATATTTAAACCCCCTCGTATAAAAAAGTTAAAAAAAAAGAACCAATAACTATTAAGCACTTTAGTACTTGGAATTTAAGCTTTTATGGACCTTAGTATTTAGAGTGTGGACTGTGCTGTACAGTCTCTAAAAAATGCAGACAAAAGAAGGAATGAGGTAATAAATTACCCATATATCAATACCGCTGAATAAAACCTATAATAAATGCAGCAGTAAATTTGCAAATTGTCACGTAAAAACATGCCACAAACATAGAACGGCGACCGAAAATAACTTTATTAATTCCAAACTTTGCTAATTTAACAAATCCTATTCGAAAGTTTTTGTTTACACATTTAAAATGTGCATTTAAATTGAAAATAAATAGGTTTAAGTGTAATTCTGTCGCGTTTCACATTAAATGAATTTAGGTGAGGGATTTTAAATAAAGAATAACATTGAAATTCGTGTTAGATCAGATTTACTATTTAATAAATGTAAATAAAACGGAACACACCGAAAAAAATATTTTGTTTAATTAGGTTTAATTTATTTTAAACTTTTGTGTTGAAATTCGTTAGAAACGGGGTAAAAATTCGTGGAAAATTTTATTGTACATTATTAAATGCTTTAAAACGGTCACTGTTTTACTCCGTACTTTCCGTATTTTCATTCCTATCCTTTCTTTGCTATCGTTTCATATAAAGGTATGAGATTTAAATGATTTAAAATATAAATTAAGAAATTTATGTCAAGTGATCTCTGGGATATATTTTACCACTGACTGACTGGCCCATTTACTAACTCATTTTTCGCCTCTACTTACCAATCACCCTGTATATATATATATATATATATATATATATATATATATATATATATTTTTTTTTAAAAAAATATATATATATATATATATATATATATATATATATTTTTTATTTTTAATATATATATATATTAAAAATTTTTTATACTTGTTTTTTGGCTTTTTATCTTTATTTTAATTTTTAAAAAATTCATGGGGAAAAAAGAAACAAAAATTTTTTTTAACAACCCAAAAAGACACAAAAACCGCTTGTTTCATTACGATAAATATAAACGGTTCCGAAAAAGTTCAATATTTTCCTACATTTTTAAAAAACATAAACAAACAGACAGCTACGTCACACAATTATATAAAGAACAAATCTAAAATATTTATAAGACGAACATGACATGAAATTATATGTTTATAAAGCTACTGAAGTCAATACAAATCATCTGGGAATGTTAGTTCGTTTTTTTATATTTTTTTTTTTTTTGTAGAATAATTTTACAATTCCTTTAGATCCCCGAAATCAATTTTATTTTTAAAATTAATTATATTATAATAAATTTTATTATTTTAAATAAAATTTATTATAAATATTAATTAGTCAAAATAAAACATTTTAAAATTTAAAACATTTAAAAAAAAAAAAAAAAAACCCCCTTTTCGGGATTTAAACTATTGTATTTGTCTTATAAAATTTCATATCTTTAAAATGTTAAAATATTTTGTTTGTTTTTTAAAATAATCCGCATAATTCTTGAGTAAAAGTTGTTATTTATTTATGTAATTTAAAGGTTTATCTCTCTTTATTGCTTTCTGATAATTAAGTTACCGAACGTCAAAATTATTATTTCCACAAAACAAGATCATTTTTTTTTCCCGATAATTCCAAGAATTTCACGTAAATAATATATATATATATATATATATATATATATATATATATATATATATATATATATATATATATATATATATATATATATATATATAGAGGAGAGTAGTCGACGACTAGTTAAGAAAAAATATCAAAACCATAGTGGGGATGCAGTCTTTTTTGAATTATGGAAAAGGATTGGTGGCCTGATATAGTAATGAAAACCCTTTTCTGTTTTTTAAGCTAGAGTTTATTATTTTCCCTTTCTCAGACTACTAAAAGTTTTATATTAGAAAATCAACCTAAAAACTTTAAAAAGATGAACTCCCAAAGTGGGTTGCTAGTGAAAACAAGCAATTCCATGCGGATAATCAAGATTTATCTCCATATTTGTGTTACAAACTATATCTTTAAGGAAAAATTCACTTAAAACTTAAAAGAAAACCAATATGGGAACACGCGGAAAAACGCGGTTAAAAGTTCTGACAGAAGTGACAGAATGTTTAAATTGTCTGAATGTAGAAAACTTCGATTCAGAAAAGGAAGCGAGATTAATAACGTGTGAAAGAAAGAGACATATCTTGTTTATTTCTACAGCGCAGGATCCATATAATAATTTAGCAACAACTGTTCATCGAATCTTGTGCAGTACCTGACTTAGTAAATTAATTTATATTATTTTTATTTTTATTTTTAAGTAATTACTATTAAATGTATGCAAAGACATGTGGAAAACGGTGAAACACCTAGCACCTCCTGCCATTTTATTTTATTGGTGGTTTGACTTTTTTGGTCTTCCTTCACAACCATTAACTTTATCTTCCTACATAAGTAACTCAAACAATACTAATAACAGTAATTTAATTGTAAATAACTTACAAACACAACTGTATTTTTCTTTACCATATATTAAGACATTAACAGATAAATTAACCAACATTTTTATGTTGGACAGACATCTACAAATTTAAAAGGCCGCATCACTTCCCACAAAAATGATTTTAACGTTCGTGTTCATGCTTTAAAACGGTCACTGTTTTACTCCGTACTTTCCGTATTTTCATTCCTATCCTTTCTTTGCTATCGTTTCAAATAAAGGTATGAGATTTAAATGATTTAAAATATAAATTAAGAAATTTATTAAATGATCTCTGAGATATATTTTACCACTAATATCACTAACTCATTTTTCGCCTCTACTTACCAATCACCCTGTATATATATATATATATATATATATATATATATATATATATATATATATATATATATATATATATATATATATATATATAATATATTTGGGAGATGCACCGTTTTCCACATGTCTTTGCATACATTTAATAGTAATTATTTAAAAATAAAAATAAAAATAATATAAATTAATTTATAAGTCAGGTACTGCACAAGATTCGATGAACAGTTGTTGCTAAATTATTATATGGATTGCGCTGTAGAAATATACAAGATATGTCTCTTTCTTTCACACGTTATTAATCTCGCATCCTTTTCTAAACGAAGTTTTCTAGTTACGAATGTCGCTGATCCATTCAGACGTTTAAACATTCTGTCACTTCTGTCAGAACTTTTAACCGCGTTTTTCCGCGTGTTCCCTTATCGGTTTTCTTTAAGTTTTGGAATTTTCCAAAGATGTGTTTGTAAAAAAATATGGAGATAAATTTTGATTATCCGCATGGATTTGCCGTTTTCACATAGCAACCCACTTTGGTGAGTTCAATCTTTTTTAAAATTTTTAGGTTAGTTTTCTAATTATAAAACTTTACTTTTAGTTAGTCCTGAGGAAGGGAGAAAATAAAAACCTCAAAGCTTGAAAAACGAAAGGGTTTTCATTACAAATCCAGGCCACCAACTTTTCCATAATTCAAAAAAAAACTGCATCCCCACTACTATATATATATATATATATATATATATAATATATATATATATATATATATATATATATATATATATATATATATATATATTTTTATATATATATATATTTATATATATAAAAATATATATATATATAATATATATATATATATATATATATATATATATTATATATATATTATTATATATTTAATATATATATATATATTATATATATATATATATAGTGTGTCCCAAATTGGGCCTACATGTAGGTAACTCAAAACCATTAGAGCTACAGTGTTGGTTAAATTAGGAACGTTTTGGGCAATTTAATTGCAAAATTAAATCTGCTTTTAGATTTTATTTATCTTTTATGATTTTTAAGATATTAAAAAAAAAAACAAAATGGTGCATTTTTTACTTTTGCCTGTAGCTCGCAAACTAGCAATTTTACGATTTTAAGATTACTACATTATTAGAACACTTTTTTAAGAAGAATTTAATTTAAGTAAAAATATGTTTTTAACTTTATTTGTTTTTAAGATATTTACCCGAACTTTGGATTTTCATACGGACGCCATATTGCATTTTTACATTTTTGAAAAGAGCTCTTCAAAAGCTTTTCATTGATGTATGTAATGCTTTTTGCAAAAATTAATACTTCCTAATATTACCTTAAACTGATAATAATTAAACACAACTGTGAAACAAAAATGTATCAGTAAACAAGAAAATAAAATCACAGTACATGTCTTCCTCCATTTTCCACATTTTTCCAACACCTTGCGGGTTACTCGGCGTAACGTGTTTCGGTTGATGGAAGCAAACATATCCCGTACTCTGCGTTCTAGTTGCAGACCAGTTTTGGGCGGAGAAAACTCGTACACCTCATTTTTTGTTTGTCCCCATAGGTAAAAATCAGGGGGTGTGATGCCCGGTGATCTAGCTGGCCAAGCAATTGGCCCATTATTAGAGATTATGTTGTCATTAAAGGTATTTCTAAGGACGTCCATCACCTCCCTGGTACTGTGCGCTGGAGATTCGTCTTGTTGGAACCACAAATTATTTATTTTATTTGGCGGAACTGTATTTCTAATGGCGGGTAATATCTGTTCTTGCAGAAGTAGCAACGGTTGTCTAAAACCGTTTAATTGAAATGTTTTATCTAATTGTGAGACGTAGATTAAAGGTGCATTTTAAATTACCTATGATGCCACACCAGACATTAAAGCCAAACCTTGTTTGTAGCCGTTTTTCTTCTAAATTATGTGGATTTTTTATATCTCAGCAGTGATAATTGTGCCTATTAAAAATTCCACAATTTGTAAACCGGGTTTCGTCTATCCAGAGAACCCTGGATTAGAAATTGGGTATCTGTTGACATTTAGTAATAAACCATTGACTACAGGTGATTCGTCTATTGAAATCATTCCCCTTAAGACCCTGGACAATACGTGGTTTGTTTGGATGAAAACGGTGTTTTTTTAAAGACCGATGCACAGATGACTTAAGAATTGTTGTCTGTTCTTCCACTTTTCTAACCGATGTTGTGGGGTCATCTCTAACGTTTTCCATTACAATCGCCTCTCTTGCTATATTATTTTTTGTATAAGTTTTGGGATTCGGTTTCACAAAAGATGCATAGGCTAACAAGTTCGTAACTAAGAATCTAAAATGTCTTTGGTTAGGTTGTTGCCGCTCCGGAAATTGTTCTTTGTATGCAAGTGCTGCAGCTTCTGTATTTCTGTTAGATTTAAAATACATTTCTAGCATATCCACCTTTTCATCATTGGAATAATTAAAAGTCATTGTAAATACTTAAAATAATAAAAAGTTGAATTTTTGTTGAAGGCGTGTCTAAACGAGAAATAAGATGCACGCTAATTTTGACATTTACATTATTTAAATTATAAGATGCGTATTATGTGTTTTTTGTAAAACGGGGCGGCCATTACGCAGTCTAGTCTAAGCCTACTATCAAATAAACAAAAATTATCGTTTTTAGAGTTTAAGCAATCTGAAAACCTAGACTTTGATACATCAATGAAAAGCTCTTGAAGAGCTCCTTCAAAAATGTAAAAATTCAATATGGCGTCCGTATGAAAATCCAAAGTTTGGGTAAATATCTCAAAAACAAATTAAGTTAGAGAAATATTTTTACTTAAATTAAATTATTCTTAAAAAAGTGTTCCAATAATGTAGTAATCTTAAAACCGTAAAATTGGTAGTTTGCGAGCTACAGGCAAAAGTTAAAAATGCACCATTTTGGTTTTTCTTAATTATCTCAAAAACCATAAAAGATAAATAAAATCTGAAAGCAGATTTAATTTTGCAATTAAATTGTCTAAAACTTTTCTAATTTAACTAACACTGTAGCTCTAATGGTTCCCGAGTTACCAATACGTGTAGGCCCAATTTGGGACACACTGTATATAAATATATACATATAGGCTAAAAAAATTAATTAGTTTTTTATACAACAAAAATAGTTAATACCTGTAGTAAGTTTACGGATTTAAAAAAAAATGTTAAAAAATATTTTTAAAGTATTGAAGAAAGAAGAAGGTATAGCTCATTTTTGAAATTGCAAAATTTTAATTTTTTGTTAAGTATCTTAAAAACACTACCTCCGTAGCGTAATTAAGTTATCAAGTTCTTTTTTAACTATCTTCAATCTTATACAATACCAACTATTTAAAAATATGTAAGGTTATTGTCCATAACTATGTAAACTTTAAACATATTCACTTCACCTCGTACCAAGCAGACTAGTTTCCACTAGCGGAAAATGCCAGAACATAAAGTTTTCAACCCCTTCGGGCCCGTCGCTGCTTAGACCGCGTTAAGGTAATGTCGTAATTACCGAACATAATTGCCAAGTTTATAACCCCCTGTGCTGATTTTGGGGTAGCGAAAGGAATGCGCCTTAAGGTGAAGGCCTCACCCCTTAGTAGCATACAATATAAGTTTGGGGTCGTGATTGAATTCCGGCAGAAGGTTGCTTTGCACTTATGGATGGTATAACAATTAAAATTCCCCGGAGTAATGGGAAAAGTCACGGCGAAAGTGAACGTAACGTTAAAATTTTCATATAAAGTTTTATCAGCCTTTAGACATGCGATTAGTACTTAAGTCGTCAAGCACAGACAAAAGATGTTCAATATTACTTACGTTCTTTGACGTATACCCAATAAGCTAATTATCTTAAAGTATTCATTTTTTTTAACCTTGGGACAGTTAGTTTAAAGTCTAATCATTAATTTACTGTCAATACCTTAAGTAAAGTAGGAGGCAGCTTCATCTTCATCATTCAGCCCTCCCCAATTGTTTTCCATTTCAATCGATTTTGTGTTGTTTACATACAGTTGCTACAGATCCTCTTAATATCGTCCGACCAACGCTAGACGGTCTTCCTTTACTTCGCTTGTCGGTTCTAGGTCTCCACTCAAGAAGCCTCTTTTCCCATCGATCATCCCGCATCCTTACAACGTGGCCAGCCCAGTTCCACTTAAGCTTCGCAATAGCTCCAACGATATCAATGACACCGTTTCTTCTGCGCAAATCCTCGTTTCTTATGTGGTCCCTCAAGGTCACACCAAGATGGGTCTCTCCATCTTCCTCTGTGTAACTCTAACGGCCGAGTGATGATCGCGTTGTTAAATTTTGCAATGGACTTAGCAACTGTTAAAAGTTAACGACGGTTTAGAATGTTTAACAAAACGTCATTGTCAGTGTTATTCAATGAATTTAGTAGGCAACCTGTCAAAATCTGACATTTTGTTAAACATTCTAAACCGTTGTTAACTTTTAACAATCGCTAAGACCATCGCTATATTTAACAATGCGATCATCACTCGGCCGTAAGTTTTTTAGCTGTTGCTGTTTTTAGTGTTAAGGTTTCCGAGCCGTATGTCATTACTGGTAGCACGCACTGATCGAAAACCCTTCTTTTTAGAGTGACGGGAATGTCACTCTTGAAAACGTCTTTAAGTCTTCCAAAAGCTATCCATGAGAGAGTGAGCCTTTCCCTGAGGCTATCCCTTGAGATTCATTCCTCATGCCTTCAAGCCACAGCTGGGAACAAGGTTTGTCATACATTTTGTTTTTGACATATTGATATTAAGACCGACTTTGCCACACAGCTCTTGCAGGTCCTGCAATATCAGTCGCATTTCTTCTAGATTGACCGAGAACAGTACTATATCATCTGCAAAAAGTAAGTTGTTTAGGTTCTTGCCATCTATATTTATACCTCTCTGATTCCAGTCCAATTGTTTGAATGCACTCTCCATGACTGTAATAAACAGCTTCGTGACATCGTGTCACCTTGCCGAACACCACGTTCAATAGTTATAAGGTTGGTATTTTCATGTAGTTTTACGGTCATTTTTACAGATATTGTGGATAAGTTTGGTATATCGGTAGTCGACTCTACATTCCTGAAGCGCATTCCACAATGCATTTAGCTCTATTGTATCGAAGGCTTCGTGGAAGTCCACGAATGTCATTACCAAAGCTCTGCTGTATTCGATTGTCTTTTCTATAAGTGTTTTGACGCTTTGGAAGTGGTCATTCGTTCCAAATTCACGACGAAAGCCTGCCTATTCCACAGGTTGATAAAAATCTAATTTATTTTCCAGTCGGGTGGTTATAATTCGCGTAAACAGTATGTAAAGGTGATTTAAGAGACCAATTGGTCGGTAGTTCTCTAGTTCTGCTATATCTCCTTTTTTGTGAAGCCGGATTATAATGGAATTATGTCAATTTTTGGGGATTGTACTATTGAATAGACAGAGATTAAAAAAGCTTTTTTATTTTTAGCAGTAGATGTTGGCCTCCTATCTTTATTGCGCCTGTAAGTATGTTTCTTCCCCTGGCGCTTTATTATTTTTTGTGTCCTTTAATGCAAACTCTATTTCCTTTATGGTGATATCGGGAAGCTCTTCTGATCCTTGGTTGACAATGTTCCCCTTCGATGTCAGGATTTCGGGTTCAGGATTTTCTTCGTCACTATCATCATATTAACTTTTGTAAAGAAATTTATAGAATTCCTTCAGAAGTTTACAGAATTCCTCCACTATATTGAGGCAGCTTATTTACACAAAAATAAAGATTTGAAAGTATAAAGGAAAAGGAAAAAGCGCTGCAGGCAGCAGGTTTTACCGCTGGACACTCTAGCGATAAAGGAACGAAGAAAGTTGCAAATTCGTGGCTTTTTTTAATGAAGTGTTAAAGAACGCACCGAGTGTTGTTCTATTGAGGACAAGAGGAGTACATTGTTTGGTTAATCTAATAAAAGGCGACAGTGTAAATATTAACAGAGCAAACGGCTCTTCTTGGAATTAAATTTAAAATGCCAAGAGTTGTGGAAAACGTCATTGTTCAGACGCCGCACATGGTTAGTTATTACATGGATGACTGTCAGTAAACACCGTGTGCCGTTAAGTCTAGTCGAAACCCACGATAAACTGTAGGTTCCGTCTGGATGGCATTATCCAGGTGTTAATGGGGATAGTTCAGAGGTACTGTTATTTGTATAACTACTACCTCTGCCGTGAAATGCTAGATCTACTTGTTTCGGTGATTGGTCAGCGTTGACTGAACTGGGGGTAAACATCTAAAAACCCGGCACCCAAGGTACCTAGTACTTAAGCTCCACTTAATAATTCGTGGGCTGTCATCGAGATAAAAAACATGGGATTACTATTTCAAAGATAATTTAACTTAGGATACATAGAGAGTATACAAATTAAAAGCGGACAAAGTTCTGGCTTCAAAAACTAATCTCAGTTTTCTTAAAGTTTCTGGAACTATTAATATAATGTGTCTATGCCAATAGGCTATAATTAAAAATAACGCGACAAGATTGAGTAAATCTTTGTTCTGCAGGACTTGGTCAATAAAACTAAATTAAAAAATATCTAAAATTGTATTGGACTAGTATTTTACAATAAATGCTACCAATGCGGTTTTTAACAAATAATATTCTTTTTTTTTCCTGGAAGCCGTCTTAATTTTCTATCGGAGACAGCGAAGCCTCCTGAGCCTTTTGTACCTAATCTTCCATTTTTTTTTTCTACCAATGCTTCCACTAGTATTGTTCCTTCTAGAAGTCGGTAAAACCCCGAGACTGATTGGTTGATATATTTCTGTGGGCTTATTTTCGGTTGCCCAAATAATGTCTGTCTTTGAATTCAAGCTTTACATGGCTTGTATGTGGCAGGCTATTTCTTTCCCCTTATGCATTCTGTCACTTGATCTCCATTGTATAAGCCTTTATTGTGTAGGTATCCTCTTAGGTTCTCGTGCTTCTTTTTCTGGCAGCCTCATTGGCTTTGTGCCTAATCTCCCATTGTCTTTATACCAATCCTCCCATTAGTTTGTTCCTTCTAGCAAGTCTGTTAACACCTTCGAGTCTGGTTGGTTGATATATTCCTGCTGGGCTTATTTTCGGTTGCCCAAATAATGCCTGTCTTTTGTGATTTAACGCTTCATTCACACAGATGTGGTAGGCTGTTTCTCCTTCTCGCACATTCTGCAACTTGGGCCCCTTCCATTGTTTTTTAGTTCCCTTTATTGAGCCTTTGTCTGAGTAGTTCTTCCTTTGTTCTTTGATGGGCCCCTTATAAAGCCCTTTCCATGTCTTATTCTACCGATTTCTCCCAGTATTCTTTTTTGTTTTGGTCTTTTTTCCAAGAGCAGGTTCTGGTCCAAAGTATGGTGTGGAAGATCCATATCCCTAGCTCATCCGTTTTTCGTTGCTTCTGTTCCCGAATGTCCTGTACCCACAGAGGGTTAGTTGTTCTCCAGACCTCCAGTTCTTTGGCATCCATGTCGGCTTGGACGTACCTTGGGGTTTACAGTGCCCCTAGTGACGCCTGGCTGTCTGTTATTAAGCAGATCCGCTTGTTTTTGTAAGCCCGCTTGTATTTTCTCTCCAGGCAGTAAAGATTTTTCGTTTGAAATACAGACTGTTTCTTGTGAAATGGAATTGTATTTCATTCATTAACGCCCGCTCAGTTCCCTGTCGGTTTTGGAACCATCCGTATACCAGATATGTCCCAACCATGCGGGAGATCGGTTGCTGCCACTCACTTCGATCTGGAATTTTTATCTCGGTTTTGTTGAATAGTATTGGGAATCATCTGGCGTTCTCTCGTTCAGGATGTTGCGCCAACCTGACTTTTTATGATGTTGTGTCCCAAACTGGCGTAAACACCAGTTGGTTTTTGTTGCAGTCGGAAGTAGCCCATCTTGCCTCTCCCATCACTTCGAGGTTAAGTGGTGGAAGGTCCAGGAGAAACGTCAGGGCTGCTGTTAGGGTGGCTTTGATTCTTCCTGTATATTCTTTTAATTACAAACATGCGTATTTTGACTTTCTTTTATTAAATAACTCTTTTGGTTAAACTGAAAGTGGTTTTATCTCAATATAATTTGCTCGAACAATAAGAAAGAAAAAAGGAGAAGAAGAAAGTGAGTTTAGGTTTCTTACTTTTAATAGACCCTTAAGGGTTTTTTAACTCTTTACTATATTTTTTTCGTAAAGAAGCCCACAAATGCGTGTAAAGCCAAGGTATTGTGGGTTATTAAAAAGGAATTGCGATCAAATTGTTATTTTGCAAAATATTAATTATTTCTTGTAAATCCTTTTTATCCCTTTTTGGTGAAACTAAACGTTAACTGCAGGTTTTATATAAAGTTTAAATACATTTTTAAAATACATAAAAGAAAAGTTTAAACTAGGTTTGTTAAATTAGCAAAGTTTCATTTTAATGAAGTTGTTTCTGGCTGCGATTTTATGTTTGATGCCAGTTTGTTTCATATTTTGCTTTAATTTTAGTATCTAAAAACGCTCCATTTTCTATAAAATTTATTTAAAGGTAACAAAATGTATTTTATGTATAAAAATTCTAGATTTTTTTATGAATTGAAAAGTCAAATAGTTGATAATGCGGGTGCCAAAATAAGTGATATTTTGCAAAGACTTTATAGGCTATTGACTGTGTCAAAAAGAGAGGAGTTCAAGGAACTACAACGTTAAGGGGGTTTTATTGTTTCATATGTTCAATTCAGTCTAAAATATAAAAAAAAAACCTCAGAGTAACCATTTTAGGGACTGCGTTTTTAAAATAGGAGAAAATTTATTACTATTTTAAATTATATGCACTTTTTGTAAGTTAGACAATAAAACAAGAGTTATTCAAAATTTAATGTCCTATAGAAACTCACCTTTTAAGGTAGTTGGGTCATGCAAGCAACATCTTAAGAAATCTTATAATTTTGAATGTAAGTTATTAAATGTACAATACACAAAATTTAAAGAAGGTTTACCACGTCTAATAAGATATAATCGCAAACAAAAATTGCATTTTCTGTACATGTCGCATGGAAAGGAGCCTTACCATTTTTACAAAAAACTAGTTTAATAAAGAAAAATATATTTTGAACATTAAAAAATATATATTTTTCAAGTACTTTTAAAAAAATAATAATAGTAATTATATCTTTGGAACAATATTTTTATTGAGAGAGAGCTGCGAGTAGATGAACTGAAAGCAAGTCAAACGGCGGAGTAAAAGAAAAAAGAGCAAAATTACAAAACAGCTAAAAATTTATTAAAAGTTTTTTTTTGGTTGATAATAATAGATAATAACTATATATAATTACTCAAAAGGGGTTTATCACATCGTATTATGGATTTATTAAAAATTTGACGTCATTACATTGACATTTTTATACATTTTTGCCCAATTTTTTCAAATCTACGATACACGAATGCCTTTAATTAGTTTAGATTTAAGAGGTTTAAAGTTATTTGTTCTTCATTTATTATTCTGTAAATTATTTAAAATTTTGATTTTTTTTTCAAGCACTTTTCGTTTAATCAATTTCAGTTTAAAACGTAGTCGGTCTCCACATACAGACAAAATACTAATTGGTTTTGAAAAACTTAGTTGCCAGATTTCACTAACGTGCAGTTAGTTGTATGGGACTGGTTAAAAATAGTACAGTCAGAGCAAAAATTTGTGGGATAAATTACGACGCACAGTGGGACGGACTCATAAAACGTGCAGGAAAAATTTGATTTAACAAAATTGTTTTAAAATCATTTAAAATATACTAATAATCTGCAAAAATTCTACAAAAATTCACCCATTTTCCGGAATGGCACTGAATACTTTTTGTGCAAAAAATCTTGTTCTGTAAAAGCGACCAATTTCGACATAACAGGTAACTATTAATAAATATTTAACCAATATTTTACCTAAAAATGTGTCGGCTTTGAAAAAAAATTATAGATTAAAAAGTCTTTGGGATCTTTACTTTACTAAATGCTAAAAGACCATATCTCTCGAAATCTAGAAAAAATTATAACATTTTTTGCATAAGTCAAAAAAAAATTATTTGGCCATTTTTCCAGAGATTTAAATTGTGTTTAAAAATTCTAAAAAATATTATTCGTATTTTTTAAATAATTCTAATAAACAATTTTTATTAAATCACATTTTTTCTGCACGTTTTATGAGTAAAGTCCTTTTTGCGTAAACAAATTCGAAATATTATAGCCGTTCTTGAGAATGTTGCAACTTATTTTCATGCAGGTTTTTAAAGCTTATCAAGGGAAAGATTTTAAGCAAAAAAATGTATATCAAAACCCAATCCTAATCATTTTTACGCCAAAAGTTCGTTTTTTTTAATTAAAACCTAAGTTTGGCGACAAATTTTCGGAAAATAAAAGCCCTAATCAAAAATACAAAAAGAGACATCACTAGGTTAATGCAAGGCGAGTCCTTAAAAAAATTATAAGCTTAAACGGTCGAGGTATATGAGCTGTAGAATAATTTGGGTGGAACAGTGACGTTCGTCCCACTCTGCGACGGCAAAGCGAAAAAAAATTGAAATAAATAACATGATTTTTACCTCCCCTACTGTAACTTTAGGTCTTAAAAATAATGATTAGAAAAATGATAAAGATAAATTTAAAATGACGAAATAAAACTCGCACATGCCGGCGAAATTCACTCCCACACTAAACCGATTCCTTAGTATATCCCAGTGGATCAATGAAATTAGGGAAAGTAATTCGAGAGGAATCTGTGATAATGAGTCGTCGTTAGTTGGGCTCGTTTTAAGTCCTTAGTTACTCTACTTGATTAGGCATATAAATAACAGAATTTTCGCGATATTTCAGATAGAAGTAAGAAGCAGCAAAATATAGTATAAGTTTTAGGTTAATGGTTTTATATTAGTATCTATTAATGAATAGACAAAATGACGAAATCCATTTTACTAATATTTTGCATTTATTATACGAAATCTTGCTTTTTGTGCTGATTGCAGACAGACTGTTCGGCAGAGTGACAAAACTTTTACTGTCAATAGTTATGCATATAGTAGGTATGTCCAAATTTTCAATCTGGTAAAAGTAGACAGGTTTTTACTGTGAATCTATTATAAGAAATTTTAAACCATATTTTTAGTTTTTTTTTTGTTTTTCATTAAATTTCGCAAAGGTTTTAAATTTGTTTTTAGGCAAAACATTGATCTGGCTTTTTGATATTTCGATTTTTTTTATATTAAAGTTAAAAATTGTAAAATTTTAAGATTTTTCAAAAAAAATGCAAGAAAATCGAATTTAAAAATTTAGGGGTCAGTTTAGCCCCGCTACTCTTCAGCCAGGTCTGCATTTTTATATTTAGATATTATAAAAGAACCATTTTACGGAGTTTTTATTTATAATTTGACATCCACTTACAACCAAAATTAAAAAGGATATAAAAAAAATCTGCTTTTATAGTTTCTCATTCATTATCTTTTGAGCATAACGAAAAAATAAATAAAAATTAAAAAGTTAAGAAAAACGAATAAGTTAACTTTTTTAAATAGAACACCCTGTATATTTTTAATTAGAATAAAAAAATATTTTTAATTAAAAATTCTGTAAAAATCTGCATTGCCTTGGATAATAAAGGATTTGATTTATTGAAACGTTTTTTTTTAACTCAGTATTACAACAAGAAATATGACTTTTGGACAGGAAGGTATGGCACTCTAAGATGGCCGCCCAATAGCTCCGATTTAAATCTTCTAGATCTTTTTGAGGGGTTGTTTAAAAAAGACTAAGACAAAAAATTGAAAATGAAAGTATGTTACCTAATAGGAACCGGTCCGATTTTGTTTTCAACGCGATCAATCGTAAGTTAAAAAAAAAAAAATTGAGTGTATTTATATATATATATATATATATATATATATATATATATATATATATATATATATATATATATATATATATATATATATATATATATATATATATGTACAGGGTGTCACAAAAGTAATGGGACACAGAGCAACAGCAGATTCCTTAGGTCGAGATAATGCAATTAACGTAAACTTGCCTCATCCCAAATTTGATTATAACTAAGATACAGTGTGTCAAACATTTAATTTTGTTTTCCGTTTTTTCGTAATATTTTCTTAACTAAATGACATAGCGGTGCAAAATTGGGGATTTAGGTGTTTTTTAAAGCGAGAAATTCAAATTTGTCCATACTTTTTATGTTGCTAGTAGAGGGCGCCAGCTACGGCCTACCTCACTTGTTTTAGCTGGCATAACTTTTTTTAAGCTTAGTAAATGGAGCTGTTTATTAAAAAAAAGTTACTATAATTCCCGCTGCGTCCAAAAATGTAAATCATTTAAGTCTCAAGGAGCAACAGTTTTCGAGATAAACGCACTTTAAAGAAACCCGCAATTTTTCTATGAAAAATGGGTTTTGGCCAATTGTTTTCAAACCTTGCAGAGTAATAGTTTTCAACACGCGGATCAAAAGTCTTCAGGGGCACAAAACCCAAAAACCTTTCTAACCCCCCAAAATCAGCCTTAAAGGTACCTGGGGATTTGGAGACCTTTAAGGGTGATTTTGGGAGGGTTGGAGGGGTTTTCGAGTTTTCTGTCTGTAGAGACTTTAGAGCAGCGTGTTGAAAACTATTACTTTGCAAAGTTTGAAAATAATTGGCCAAAATCCATTTTCTATAAAAAAATTGCGGGGTCCTTTAAAGTGCGTTTATCTCGAAAACAGTTGCTCCTAGAGACTTAAATAAAGTATACATTTTTGACGCAGAGGGAATTTTAGTAACTTCTTTTTAAATAAACAGGTCAATAAAGTAAGCTTAAAAAAAGTTATGCCATCTAAAACAAGTTCGGTAGGCTGTAGCTGGCGCCCTCTACTAGCAACATTAAAAGCATGGACGAATTTAAATTTCTTGCCTCAAAAACCCCCAAATCCCCAATTTTGTACCGCTATGTCTTTTAGTGAAAAAATTATTACGAAAAAACGAAAACAAAATTAAAAGTTTGATACCCGAGCTGGATTCGTTTTTAATATGGGAAAGGAAAGTCAAAATAACGATCACATGTCCTTGTACTCTTAAAGGAGTAACTCATGTTTGTCACTGTTTCGAAAGAGATAAAGAAAGGAAAGTCAAAATTTGCTTACAGAATCGGGCCCCTGTATCTCAGTTATTATCAACTTTGGGATAAGCGAGCGTTCATCGTTAATTGCATTATTTCGACCTAAGGAACACAGGTTGCTTTGTGTTCTATTACTTTGGGCACCCTGTATTACATGTAAGCAAAGTTAATACTACTATCCGTTAAGATGAACCATTCAATGCTATATTTTTGAATAAGGACTTTGGCTAACTGGGGCCGATGTCGCATCGAGAGATTTTTGGTACCTCGTTTCACTGGGGCAGGGGTTACCGACTTACTTTTATTCGCATTTACGGAAGCATTGATATCTCCGAACTGATTCAAAACGCCCCATTTAAATAAACCTTCTATCCGTAATAGTATTATCTTTGATGTAAGTCAGGGTCGAGTCTTAAAACCAGATTGTGCCATAGACCTTAATCTTTAATGCCAAAAAGATCCGGCTAAAACGCAATAAAATCCACAAGACAAAGAGAAGAGCAAACATAATATTTCACACACATCCCATAACTCAGTTTTATAACGTATTCACTCACCCCTACCTTTACGAAATTTATCATAGAGCATTATTTTGAACCCTTATAGTCCCTTGTAATAAAGGAGAGTTAATAAAGGTCAATTTTAACCACCATATTTCATACCGCATAATTTTATACGCAACCGTTTATATAAATAACTACGGGGAAGAGAATTAATCAACATTTATTTGAATATAAAAATACGCTTGGATGAGCGCGGTTTTTTTAGACAAAATGGGGATTAAATTGAAACATATTATGGAATAAGGTTTCATTTTGGTTTTTAAACGGCCAAAAATAAAATTAGATTTTTAAATAGATTTATTTTGTAATTTTAGCAGAATCGCATTTCAGACTTAGGCCTGTTTAAAAAATGCTTTAACATAGACTACCAAGA
Organism: Listronotus oregonensis; assembly: GCA_019359885.1. Classification (NCBI taxonomy): domain Eukaryota; kingdom Metazoa; phylum Arthropoda; class Insecta; order Coleoptera; family Curculionidae; genus Listronotus; species Listronotus oregonensis. Next base: position 19,399 of record JAHBCN010007822.1, on the reverse strand, counting down.
ATAACGAGTTTACTCAATAGTTCTTACCGGGTGGTGCGTCGCCGAGAAGAACATAGGAAATCCCATGTTAATTATTGGCACCCCTGTACATTTTGCAGAAAAAATGTAAGATAACTTTTTGAAGAGACCAATCTAACAAACCCTCGTGCCAAGTTTCAAAAAATTTTAATAAGCGAATCTTGAATTATACAGGGTGTCCCAAAAGGTATGGTCCAAAGTTTGGGATCATGTAGATTGGATCAAAATAACGTAACAACTTCATATAACTTTTTGCTCTATACCCCTTCTTTACCGAGCTATTAGCTCTTAAAGGTAACAATTGAAAATCGATTTTTTATTAACTTTTGAACGGCTTGTACGATCTAGAATTTTTTTTGTTAATTAATTGAAACCATTAAAGATACCAGGTCCGGACTATCAAATGTGTAAAAAACTTCAACATTTTTGCAGTGTTGCAATATTTAACATTTTGACCTTACTGGTAGATTCCCCTGAGTTTTTTATGGAAAAAAGGTATACTTTATCTTTATTGATAGGACTAGCGGTTTTCGCGCAAAATGCATTAAAAATCATTAAGGTATACTCGAGGGCTCTCGATAAGGTATACCATGGGGCTCTCAATAAGGTGTACTTAAGGACTCCCTATAAATCTTATGTCAAAATCTACTACCAGAAGTCAATTTTCAGCTGAAAATTATAAATTAAAAGTTAAACAACAAACTTACTTTATTTTAACAAAAAAAAATAAATAAAACCATACAGCAAAGTACACTGCACCGCAAAATTAACGCATAATTTTAAAAATTAAAAAATTGGCCTGATAAAATTTTTTCAACGGACGCCAATGAATTTAAATTATTTCCTTATGATATATTTTGAATATTTTCGGAGAATGTTTTTGTATCCAGTAGGCAAAAAGCGGATTTTGTTTACAATATCAAAAAATGATAACTAAACCAGATTTCTTAAGGTGCATTTTTGCCACTTAGATGCGTGTAGTTTGCTTTGTACGCTTGTATTGACAACTTTAAGATTCGTATAATTAAAATGGCTCAAAACGTTCGTGAAATTAGAAATCTTTCTGCTGAGGAATGTGCTGCTGCCATAGTGCTTGTGGAAGAAGGATTGTCGCAAGTTCAAGTAGCACTTCGAATTGGAGTGTCCCAATCTGCTGTATCCAGAGCATTGGCACGATTTCGCGAGACCAACAGTAATGAAAGAAGACGTGGACAAGGACGCCATAGGGTCACAACACCTAACCAAGACCGATTTTTGCGATTACAGGCCTTACGAACTCGGTTTGTTACAAGCACTGCACTGCAGCAAGAATTTTCCCGCAGGTATAATTACCGTATTAGTCAAGATACAGTGCGAAGAAGGTTGGCAGAAGTCGGAATTACTCCCTATCAAGCCGCAACAGGTCCCCTTCTAACCGCAGACCATCGAAGGCAGCGTCTTCAGTTCGCTCAAGAGCATCGAAATTGGGGAGAACACGACTGGAGCAATGTATTGTTCACTGATGAGTCAAGATTTTAGTGATGATCGCCGTAGAAGAGTATATCGACGTCCTGGTGAACGATACGCTCAATGCAACATGGTTGGAAGAGTAAGCTATGGTGGAGGTTCTGTTATGGTATGGGGTGGCATTAGTTTGGAAGCCCGCACGGAATTGGTTGTCTTTCTGAGAGATCGTCTGACAGCTGAGCGATACATAACGCACATTTTAGAACCCCATGTGATGCCATATGCCCCCTTTATTGGACCTGAATTTTTGTTAATGCACGATAATGCACGTCCACACGTCGCCAGAGTCGTACAAAATTACCTCCAGGAGGTCGAAATTGCCATTTTACCTTGGCCAGCAAGGAGTCCTGACCTTAACCCTATTGAACACCTATGGGACAATATGGGTCGTAGGGTTAGAGCCTTTTTACCTCCACCCCGAGACCTTAATGAACTTTCTTTAGTATTAAGTCAAATCTGGGATCACATGGATCAGGATGCCATCAGAAACCTAATTTTAAGTATGCCTAGAAGATGTGAAGCAGTAATAAGGGCAAGGGAAGGCAATACACGTTATTAAATATTGTAATTTTATACCAAATTCGAAATAAAAAATTTCGTTTACTAACCATTTTTTCAATATGGTAAAAATATCTGCTTTGAAATTATTTGAACCATTTTTATTTACTGAATATATGGAAAATATATCATAAACAAATAATTAAGACCCATTGGCGCCAGTTAAAAAAAAATAATAGGCCAATTTTTCAATTTTTTAAATTATGCGTTAATTTTGCGGGGCAGTTTAGAAACTTTATGATTATTAGTAGAATAACAAAAAAAAAACTGCTATGCGTAAATTTATCTAAAGTATGTGTTCAAAGTGAGCACCCTGTACAGCTACACATTTTCTTAATTTACTGACATGCTCTTTGAACCTGAAACAACATGTTAGGATTATTCTTTATTGCAGCCCAATAAAACATAATTCTTTTTAATAAATCTTCTAAATACAAGGAATAATCCTAACATGTTGTTTCAGGTTCAAAGAACATGTCTTAGTAAATTAAGAAAATGTGTAGCTGTACAGGGTGCTTACTTTGAACACATACCTTAGTTAAAGTTACGCATAGCAGTTTTTTTGTTATTCTACTAATAATCATAAAGTTTCTACTTTGCTGTATGGTTTTATTGTTTTAATTTTTTTTTAATAAATTAAGTTTTTTTTACTTTTTAATTTATAATTTTCAGCTAAAAATTGACTTCTGGTAGTAGATTTTAACATAAGATTTATAGGGAGTCCTTAAGTACACCTTATTGAAAGCCTCAGGGTATATCTTATCGAGAGCCCTCGAGTATACCTTAATTATTTTAAATGCATTTTACGCGAAAACCGCTAGTCCTATCAATAAAGATAAAGTATACCTTTTTTCCATAGAAAACTCAGGGGAATCTACCAGTAAGGTCAAAATGTTAAATATGGCAACACTGCAAAAATTTTGAAGTTTTTTACAAATTTGATAGTCCGGACCTGGTATCTTTAATGGTTTCAATTAATTAACAAAAAAAATTCCAGATCGTACAAGTCGTTCAAAAGTTAATAAAAAATGGATTTTCAATTGTTACCTTTAAGAGCTAATAGCTCGGTAAAGAAGGGGTATAGAGCAAAAAGTTATATGAAGTTGTTACCTTATTTTGATCCAATCTACATAATCCCAAACTTTGGACCATACCTTTTGGGACACCCTGTAGAATTAAATGTATAATTGATAATAATTTGTTGAAAAAAAAAAACCAACAATTAAAAACCTGCTCAAAACACGAAAATAAAAATTTTTTTTTATTTATAATCTATCATTGTAATTTAAATAAAACAAATTAACAATAATTTCTTTTATTTACAAAAACACAAATTAAATTAGTTTTAATAAAACATTAAAATTACTATCAGTTTTCCAAAATAAAGGTGTTTTTTTTTTAATAAAAGAAAACCTTATCTGTTTTAAAAATTTTTTTTAATTGGAAAAAGGTTAAAGGAAATAAAATTTAAAAAACCCCAAAATTTTTAAAAAAAATAAAAAAAACCTTTTTGGTTTTTTTTAATTTTAAAAAAATTTTAAAATTTTTTTTTTTTAAAAAGTTTAAAAAAAAAATTTTTTTTTAAAATTTTAACCCTTAAAAAAAAATAAAAAAAAAATTTAAAAAAAATTTGGGGGCCCTTTTAGGGCCTTTAAAAAAAAAAAAAATTTTTTTTAAAAAAAAAAGGGTTTTTTTTTTTAAAAATTTTAGGGGAAAAAAAAAAAATTGGTATTCAAAATTACCAAAGTTTCGGTTCAGGTAAAACCAAACAGACACCAGCCACCAGCAAACAATTTGTTATAAGGCTTTGTCAAATCTGACGTACAGCCGAATAGAAGGAATGTTTTTTTTTTCGTTTTATAAATCTTACATCCATTACATTTAAAGTTAAAGACACGTTAACAATATTTTTTTATCAAACCTTTTATTTAATGTAACAATTAAGTTTAACTAATAACAGTTATTACTATCGATTATTAATTTTTTTTATTATATTAGAATTTAATTAAACCAATAGCAGTATCTGAAATATTTTCAATTTATTTTTCCATCAATCCTATCTGGTCCATTTTAACCACTAAACGTATTGTCAGAAAATTCGAGCCCAAAGCCATCGCTAAAAAATTGAAAATGTTTAGAAGATCGAAAATAGATTCGAAAAAAACTGAACTCTTAATATTTTACTAGGTGTGAAAAATAAAATGAAATAAAATACAATTACTTTTTTAAAAATAATAGAGAATACATAAAAACATTAATTTATTAAATGTTCAAACAACCCCCCATTAACAGCTAAATAATATCCCAACCGATCATAAAATTTATTTCTAACGTTGCTAAGTTGATATTGCGAAATTTTATTATATTCTAACGAAATAGCGTTTTGTAGCTGGTTTAGATTCTCAAATTTTACACTTTTAAAAATGACACTTTTTAAGTGACCCCACAGAAAGAAATTATTCGGTGAAAGATCAGGTGATCTGGCTGGCGAAAGTATCCGATACCGCGGACCAATAATATTGCCGTTAAAAGCATTTTCCAGGTTCTCTCTAACCATACGGGCATTATGGGCGGGGCAACCATCCATTTGGTACCTTAATCTTCCCGAACAATTTGATTTTGAAATAAGTCCAAATAGGTTTCTGCTGTCAGGTTATAGTCCATAAAAAAGGGTTCAATGATATGGTGTCCGATAATTTCCATGAATACATTTGTTTTTCGAGGATATTGTGTCCGAGTATGAACAAAGCGATGTTCATTTTTTGGCTCCATCCAATACCGGCAATTTTGAACATTTGGTTTATTGTTGAGGGTGAATGTACATTCATCGGTAAAACAAATATTGCTTAAAATTTTTTTATCGTTATTTGCTCTTTCCATCCTTTCAAAACAAAATGCCATTCTTCGCTCTTCCCCAAGAACCCTCGTACTAACCATTTTGTTTTCCTCCACACTCAGTAGAATATTAGGATCTCTGTTCTTTCTTTCTTTGGCTTCATTTTTGATATCCTGAGTTAAACATTTACAATTATTTATTACGGTACCTTTGGACTCGAACTTACTAACAATACGTTAAATAGTTCAAATGGACGGAATGGGCTTGGTGGGGAAATAAACTGAAAACATTTCAGATACTGCTCTAAAACTGTTTTTCTACTACTGTATAAATAAGAAAACTTTGTGGTCCTAGCAACGCGAATGATAACGAAAGAGAACCTTCGTGTTACCTGGTTGCTAAGCGTTGCTAGCTACGAAAGTAATATTTTCAGCGCCTGGACAAAAAGTAAGAGTAAAAAAAGAAAATATGCTTGTGGGAAATATTAGGATTTATTTATAAAAAGTAACTAATTTATGACAAAATATTTAAAAAACTAGGTTAGGTATTAACATTAAAAGTAATTATGCAATTTGAGCAATTAGCAAAAGAAATTGGAGGAATAATACTTGAATTAACAGTTTTTAAATTTGTTGTTGGGGTATCGTTATCACCTTTAAGTACGTTAATATTCATATTTTTCAATGTTACTTCATTAGAGGAAATATTGGTAGGAATTTCGTGTAAAATCTTCTTTGAAATTTCCACCTTATTACTATAGGATTCAGCAATATATCCCTCCGCAACAGAAGAAGACTTTCAACCTCCATGCCTTTTTAAGTCCAAAATATCGACATCCGAAGCATTGGCAAGGAACGTAGTTGACGTTCTTCTAAAAGAATGGCCAGGGTATCTACTGATGTCTTCAAGCTTCAAAAACTTCGCAATTTCTTTAGGTACATTTGAAATAATGTGCTTTCCAATTACTTGATTAACACATTTACCTCTTTCATAACGATACAATAAACGCTCATCTAGAGCATTCCTTGGTCTCAGCTTAATATATTCCTGTAGAAATCTGACATAAGGAACTGAGCCTTCATCGTTGGTTACTACAAAGTTTCTTTTAACTTTATTTTTAGACTCCACTATTTTTACTATAGCCACGTCATTTCTTATTTCTACATCACATAGCTTCATTCGTATATTTCGTCTGCCGGCATGCCCCAGCCACTCCCATAATGGCTATTACTTTCATTGCTAAGTAACTTTGATCAGGCGCGTTAAGTAAAAACTTTATGATTTCTTCTTTTTTAAAAATTTTTGACTTTTTTGCCTCATAACCATCGTTTTTCCTTTTAATAAAAGCAACTAGTTTCTTGAACTCCGAAATATCTTGATTTTTGTTTACGGAAATTGTTAACTTGAGCATGGAATATACAGACCAGAGGGTTGGTGGTGATAAAGACTCGGATTTTTCTTGAAAATACGCCAACATCACATTCTCGTCAATCCGCCCCACATTTTTTGTAGCAAGCCATTCAGAAAACGATTTATATGTTTGATGGTACCTCTCTTTAGATTTGTCTGGCAGAAGTGAGGCACACGCAAGGTCAGCTGCCTTTTGGATGCCATTTTCATATTCATTTAACATTTTAAAATGGGAATGGATTTATACTAAATTAACAATAATTTAAAATCTGACAAGTGCTGATGACAGACAATGTCAACAATAAATGTGTTGCTATGGATTAATTTTTAACAGGTAAAATTTCAAAATCTCTGATATTTCTATTAGAACATGATGTTAATGATTATTAAATTATGCGATACATAGAACAGTAGCAGAAAAAATATAATACATTACACGATGCGAAAGGCCTTTCAAGTGTTCGGAGGTTTTAAATAGCCTCGGCTTCGCCTCGGCCATTTAAAAACCACCTCACACCAAAAAGTAAACTTTCGCATCTTGTAATGTAAATAACTATTCCCGCATAATGTCACTTCATTATGGATACTTTTTCGTCAATTGAATATATTTTTTTCAAATACCGACTGTCATTGATTTATTGACACTTTTACTCATGTCAGGGACAATATTCATTTTACTGGTGATTGTTTGCTTTTACCTGAACCAAAAATTTGGTAATTTTGCAATTACATTTAATTAATAATTCAAGATTCGCTTATTAAAATTTTTTGAAACTTGGCACGAGAGTTTGTCAGATTGGTCTCTTTAAAAAATTATCTTACATTTTTTCTGGACAATGTACAGGGGAGCCAATAATTGACCCCCTTAAAACTTACATGGGATTTCCTATGTTCCGCTGGTCGGCGCACCACCCGGTTTATATATACAGTGACCGCCAGAAAGTATGCGACATATGAAAAAAAATATTATAAGTTTTAGAAAAAAATCGATTTTGCAGATCAACTCTGCATCACTTAAAACCTTAGAAACAATTGAACGATCCCGATTGTCATTTGTTATTTGGCAGTAAATTTGAATTTTGTTAGGTCGGTTGACCAAGTCTCCCTATTTGTCAAAATATCAAAAAAGTGTATAAGGATAAGTTGTTCAGAATTTAATATTATGGCTATATGTAAAATTTTGAGCCATTTGGATAAAAACAAAAATTTGAACATTTTTCTTCCATAAAAACATTTTTGTTTGAAAAATTTTTCTTTACCATATGAAAACAGGTTTTTCAGACCTAAACTAATGTTTTGGCACATTTTTTTTTGCTTTAGTAAGTTAGTCCTTTTTTCCGAAAAAAATTAAAATCAAAAATGGTATTTTTCGGAAACCCGAGTTGTCGCATAGACATTTTTTAAATACCGTAACTCGAAATTTCAAATATTAATTTTTACCCTTTAAACGATTCAATGTTATAATTAAAATAACTTCAAATAAAAAATTAATATTTAAAATTTTGAGTTAAGGTATTTAAAAAATGCCTATGCGACAACTCGGGTTTCCGAAAAATACCATTACCATTACCATTAAAAAAAGAAATTGTGCCAAAACAATAGTTTAGGTCTGGAAAACCTGTTTCTAAATGGTAAGGAAAAATTTTTCAAATAAAAATATTTTTATGAAAAAAAATGTCCAAGTTTTTGTTTTTATCCAAATGACTCAAAATTTTACACGCCATAGAATTGAATTCGGAATTACTTATTCCTATAAAATTTTTCGATATTTGACAAATAAGGGGACTTTCGGTTAACTGACCTAACAAAATTCAAATTTACTGCTAAATAACAAATGACAATCGGGATCGTTCAATTGTTTCTGAGATTTTAAGTGATGTAGAGTCGTTTTTATTTTTCGAAACGTCATAATAATTTTTTCCATATGTCGCATACTTTCTGGCAGTATATATATATATATATATATATATATATATATATATATATATATATATATATATATATATATATATATATATATATATATATATATATATATATATATATATATATATATATATATATATATATATATATATATATATATATATATATATATATATATATATATATATATATATATATATATATTTATATATAATTTAAAATTAATTTAAAATATTTCCCATTTTGCAGAATTTTTTAGGTTTAAAAAAATTCGAAGTCTCTTTTTAAAAAATTTGGGCAAATTTAAATTTTTGGGGCTGTTTTTAAAAAGGGGGGAAAAAAAATATCAAGAGAAGATGCAGTAAAAAATTGACGCGATCATACAATTATATGTTTTAGCGGTTGCTAAACACGATGCAACCATTAGTTTTTCTCTCCAATCAAGATATCTTTCAAAACTTAGGAAAAATTGGAAAAAATGGAAAAAAAATAAAACAATTTTAATTTTACTGTTTAAAATTTATTGGTTAAAATTTGTATTTATGGACAAGCTGTGGTCAGGGTTGTAAAGAAAAGAAAGAGCTCTAAGATGCAAAAAACCCGGTGTGATTTGGACCCCAAGATACGAGGGGAGTACTAAAATTTTGTGCAAAAAAATCAATATTACGGTTAACGAGTTTAATGATTCATGAAACAAACTTTTGGGGTATTTAAGTTTCTAAACTTTTTTTTGAAGTCCTGAAATATAGATAAGCTTGGCAAGGTACTTATGTATGAACATTCAGGATAATTAACTTGCAGGTAAAATTAACCACCTTTGAAAATGAAGTAAAAAACGTTTTTAAAATATTCCTTTATTAAAAAAAAAACTTTTGTCCTTCTATAAATCTCAGAAAAATTTAAAATAACACTAATAAATACATATAATTTTGTACATTAGCTCATAAAAAAAATTCACAATCAACAATTTGTATCTGTACTTTTTTCATTTCTTCTGTTAATTAATACTTTCCAGAGTTTTACAGTTTTTCTTTTTGAACAAGAAGGATACTTCTTCCTAAAAAATAAATTCTGTGTATTAAAAATTTTTACACCTCTCTTCGCTTGCAGCGAGTGTCCGATTAAACTTTCTGATAAATGTACGAATCGTTCCGCAACGTCGTTCGTAACTTTAAAGATTTTCACTTCCTGCAACCCCGCAAGATATCCCTTTATCCCGCGACCACGACAGGGGATTTTCTTTTTAAAAAATCCGTGGATATATTCATGAAAGTGAAGAATTCTTGGGTCCTCGTGGTTCACAGGAAAAAAAAAATTCCATGTATATGTCTATTATAAAAAATACAAATTTGTAAAGCGCAAATTTACCCCAAAAAATTCGTTTGTTTCATGAGTCATTAAAAAATTTGTTACCCGTAATATTGATGTTGTTTGCATTGGCACAATTTTAGTACTCCCCTCGTATCTTGGGGTGATCTCAACCAATTCACACCGGGTTTTTGCATTTTTATGGGGAGCGGTCGCGTCGCATGCCTCGTCCCTTGGTGCGAATTTCTTTATTAAATACCCGGGCTTGGAAAGTTAAAGTTAGTTCGATTACAAAGTTTGTGTCAACACATGCTTCTGCTATTATGGCCAGGAGGTGAAATAATCTTTGCTTTACAAGGGAGGGATCTGCTCTATTTAGGGGGAGTTGACAAATCTCGTGTATCTTTCGAAAGAAAAAATTACTAAAGTTTTAGAGATAAGCGCTTCTACAAAGCTTAAAAGAAGTATTAGTATTTATTTATTGTGACACCAATTTAATTGCTGTTTTTTAAATGTTGTTACAATACGAAAAAAATTAAAGTATAATGGTTATTTATGATACTAGTGTGTTATGTTAAAAATAAGTCACGCAAGAAAAATTTCTTAATTGACTTAGAAAACATAACACACGAGTGACAGACTATGTTTTATTCAACAACTGAGAAATCATAACACACGAGCAGAAATTTTATGCTGCTTGCAAAGTGTAAATTCACCTTTAGTCTGAGCATTTAAGCTCAGATTCAAGTTGGTTGTTTTTGGTTAGAAGGAAACTTAAAAAACTTAAAGCAATTTTTCAAATAAATTTTGACATTGTTAGATTCTATTGTGGCAAAAGAGGGTTTTAGAGTTAACGAATGGAAGAAAATGATAAGAATTACATGCCTCGTGATATTATTAATTAAGCAGAAGAAGCGGCAATGCAGATATTACCAGAAAAATCCCGAGATTGTTATAAAAAGAAGTGCAAAATTTTTGAAAAACGCATGGATTTAAAAAAGATAAAAAAAGCTTGAAGCACGGTTAGTTGATTTTGGTAGCTTGCTATCTTTGTTTAACTTGGAAACTGATTGGCTAGCTATTTTGGTTATTTGTTTATTTATTTTTTGTTATCAATTTGTTGAAATGAGTGCCAATAAAAGTTATAAAAACGGTGTGACGTTTCTAATTAATAATTATACATTGACGTTCTTTGAGAACGATGAAATCTGCCATTGTTATTAAGAGGTTAGTAATGATTAAAAGGGTAAAGGAATTTTGTTTCCCCTTCTTCCAGCCGCTATAGCTGTCAGCTGACGAATGACAAACCAAGCAAATTCGGCTTAAATTAATAAGGTACGTCATTCTCATGACGTCAGAAGATACCGAATGGTTAACCAGTTATGTACCAAGCAAAACGTGGCGAAATCGTCTTTTGTATCTCTTATATTTTATATATTCGTAGTCCAAACATTTCGAGGTAACAGGTTTCTGCCAATAAATGTAGAGTATTGGTTTTTTAGTTTGTTCTCGATTTTTGCTGTTTGATACCCAAATTTGATCAGATTCGTGTTCAGCAGAATAAAATACGCCAGAAAATCTTAGTCCGACATTCAGCACACACTACTTTTTTATGGACCTATGTTATACATTGAAGCCGTAAGAAGTTACACAATAAATAATTTTTTTTAATAGCAAAATGTCACCTTTGCTAAAAAAAAAATATCTTGTGTGCTTAATACAAATTACTTTATATCCCTTTTGTAAATTTTTATTAAAGTTAAAGCTTGATCCATGTAATTTATTAAAAAGAATAACAATTATTTCCTAGAAAAACAGTTAAGAGGGAAACAAACCACTTTTATAAGAATTCTGGTAATTACTTTCAAAGTAAAAAAGAAATCAAATAAAAAACTAATTAATTTAAGTATTTCTTTTATATCCCTAAAACCTCGAAAACAAAACACACATCTAAAATCCAATAAACTAAAAAACAATTCCCACAATCTGTTTAAATGATAAAAAAGTTTACACACCCTTATGAAATCGTATAAAATTTGGGGCTATATAAGTGTGAAACGTATAATGAAATCTTGAAAAAAAACAGAAAATAAAAAAAAAAACTGAAAATTTTACGATCCAAACGTAAAAAAACCAAGTAACATTAACCTAAAATTACAAAGTATAATTTACAGCGAATAAAAAAAGATTTTGTGGATGTACCAGAAACGGTCAAAACATTGTATATTTTTGCCTTATTGAAATATTTAAAAGTCTGGCAAAATGATACAAAGTAAAAGAAGTTGAATTTTATAATGTTAAAACGCTATAAAGATGTTTAAAAAACCTTTTCGGGTACCCCGGGTAAATAATTAATTTTTTAAAGATATATAAATGATACTTTATTTAAATTATTTCGTTAATAAGTGCATTTTATAGAATGAACTCAATTTGTCTTTATTTCAAAAATTCCAAAATATATAGAACTATGCCTTTTTAGCAAAAATAGGTAAGAAGTTGTTTTGTAGAAAATTAAAGTTTTTATGGGAAATTAAAACCTTTTTGATTACAAAATTATTGCAAAAAACAAATTAAAGAAAATCAAAAATTCGCAAGAACATCTTTTTATTACGTCGCAAAATTCTTTGATCAAGTTTTACCCTGGAGTATCATTTTGGACGCGCCATTAATTTAAGAAAAAATGTTAATTTGTAGGAAGAAACAATAAACGTGTATTAAATTCATAAAACTCTTTTAATTCTTTTGTTTTCAAAAATATTTAATTGATAATATACAGCAGTACATTATAAAATTCCTGTATATAAATAGTTTTACTAATATTTATTAAATTTAAACAGCAATTTTAATATAATAGGCATGAATTACTATGCATATTATATTTTATACCAAATTTGAATAAGTTCTGCAAAATAAATAACTTTGTTAGACCTATTTTTTAATATTCTGTACAAGGTTTTTTTTTTAATATGTTTAATTGATTTGTAACGCAAAATTCAGAACTAAGTTCTTTAAAAAAAGGTAGTTAGCATTTAACATTTATGTTAAATTTAACCCATTAAGTGTATTGTTAACTTTAACAACGAGATCGTCACTCCGTCGTTAATTGTCTAGTCAAAATCCAAATATGCTTAAGATGATCGAGCTTGGTTGAGTCTTGTACTTGGTACCCTACATTTGAAACAGCTCGCCAAACACTGTATGATCCTAGACACGAGCTTAAGTAGCCTGAAATAGAATAACACATGAACATATTAACCACCCATTCAAATCAGGGGTGTATCATTAATGTATTAAAATATTCTCCGACAGTCAAGCAGCTCTCAGCCGGTGCAATTCAAAAACCGTCTGAAATTACAAGGATGCACTGACCAAACTGGGTCAAAGCAACAAGGTTACCCTACTGTTGATACCTGGACATACCGGCCTAGAAGGTTATGAATTCGCAGACCTCCTTGCCAAAAGGGGGCGGAGACAATATTCACAGGGCCGGAACCGGTCATCGGTAAATCTTATAGAATGGTCAAGCAGTTCATATCAGCTTGGACACGAAGAGAAAATCTTTAGTACTGGCATGGACTTTCGGGTCTCAGAGACTCAAAGGGCTTTTTAAGCCCACCGGACCAACAATGTACCGTCAAACTACTGGAGCAATCAAGGAAACATCTTAAAACTCTTTGTGGAACTGTAAACAAAATACTGCAGATTGAAATACCCCAAAGCACAAGATCGTCCTAGGGGAGGACGGAGTGCCGCATGTGCATGGAGGGGGTGAATCAAGGAAGTTTAAAGGTGTATGGAAGCCCAATGCTATGGCCCATTCGATCAAAAAATGTCCAGCCCAGTATGAAAATAACTGTGACTAACTGTGATAATATCGTAACAAAACGACTAGAGGTTGTATGGTTTTGTCTGGCAAATCCAAGGTAACATACCCATCTTTTTAACTTTAGGTAAGTATTTTTTATATTTAAATTAGGTGCTTCTTATAAGACGTAACGTTAGGTAACCGAATAAATAATAATATATCAATTATGAATAATAGAAAATAAAAATTTCATAGGAAATATTAGTGAGAAAAGTAAGGCAATTTTAACTATCTTTTAGATTTTTTCCACAATGTTTGTGTATTTCGATTTTTTAAAAAGAAATAAGTTTTACATTTAGGTACTTTTATTTATTTAATAATTTAGTACACTCTTTTTAAAAGGGTCATAATTATTGATTACTGGGCAGACCAGGTAAATTTTAAATATACAGGTCCCTCTAATTGAATGAAAGGAAGTAAATTTTTGGGGGTTTTTGGGAAACCCTGATTACAAATCCCAAAATTCGGCAATTTTGTTTTCGAGATATTCATCATCCCACTTGAAAAACAAAAAAAACCTTTTTACACTATTCCCCCTTCTTTTTAAAAATTTTTTTATTTTTCCAAATTGGCACACAAATTTACAAACACCTTTTAAAAAACTTTTTTTATGTTTATTTTACACGTTTTTTACACTTTTTTTTTTAAGCAAATATGGCTGCTGCCTTTGAACTTAAAAGTTCACATTTTAATGGAAAAAAGATGTAAAAAAAATTTAAAAATACAAGGTTTTAAAAGGTTTTAAAAAACTTAATGTAAAAATCAAAATTGTGTAAAAAAAGAAGGAGAATTGTGAAAATGACGTTAGTTTAATTTTCAACGATGATGAAGATCTCGGCAAACGTTCCAAAAAATTTTTTCAGATTTGTAATCAGCGCCCCAAAACCCCTGTATCCCAAATTTGATCAAAATCGGAAGGAGGCAACTTTCGAGACAATACCATACTGTACACACATAATATTTAACGGATACTGTTACAATAGATACTCAGGTCCCAAAAGGTTACTAAACATTTTTAACCCTGTTATTATATCTCATTAATGTTTGTTATTAGTGAAAAGTATATGCCTAAAAAGGTATAAAAATTTTTACTTTTTAATGTATAACCAGAACCCGGATTGGTTAAACGCATTTACATTTCTTCTTTATCACAAAATTGGTAATAAGTACATAATACTATCATACAATGTTTGAAATTTATTTTAAAAAATCTACTTCCAAAATATCGACCATTTAAATAGAAGGCAGTAAGGTGGTGCCATCTATTCTTTCCATATTATATCAGATGATATAAAATCTAGTATTACACAATAATTTTAAATATTCTATAGTAGTATCCTTTAATAACCAACAATTTTGTAAAATAAAAAAACAGTAATGTGGGGAATTTGACATTTGATGATGTCAATTTTACAAAATAGTAACAAAGAATTATGGAAATCCGGCCCTGACCTACTATTCATTGCGAAAATTTTCCCGCGGGGCCAACCCCCCTATTCCCGCTGCCCTGCACGTTTGGGACAATTTTGTTCTACAGTATTGGGCTTCCATACACCTTTAAACTTTCTTGGGGTGAATCGGCTGAACACATACTGTGTTCGTGCCCAGCAATAGCACGACTCAGATTCGCAATCCTCGGCAATGACACCTTGTTGCCGGAGGAGGTGAAAGATCTCTCTTCCAACAGGATTGTCAGATTTATTAGAAGTCTGGACCTGGTGGGAAAAATATAAAAGGGTGTGACCCACAATAGACCGATCGGTCGTAGTGAAAGGGTCCACTCACTTTAAACCTAACCTAACCTAACATTAATGTATATTACATACATTTGGTATATTAAAATCAAACCCAATAACAGCGAGTCTAATCCAGGTCTTTTTTTGGTGCAATTTTATACGATCTGATTGTCTTAAGGAGCTTCTCTGGTTTGATAGGTTTAAGAAATCAATTTTCATTTTGAAAGTTGTATCCCATTGTTGGAATATGGTAGTAAAGTAGGCAGGTGTTCGGAGCACTGAGTTCTGTCGGCTTGATACCTGAGTCTTTACGTTGTGAAATTTATTTTAGTCTTGGTATCGCAGATATGATAAGTAAGGATTTTTATAGTATATGTATCTGTAGTTCAAACGCGTTTTTCTCAAAACTATGTTTTTCAAACTATCCACCATCATGGCTTGAACGATCCCAATATAGGGGGGTTTACTGAGCACATATATACCCACGAAATGATCTATTATTACCTCAAAATTTAATATTTCTATTTTTTTTCCAACAAAAAGTTGTCAAAATACTTGATAATCGAAATTTTTTTTTCCTGAAATCTGTCAAAAAAATTTTTAAAATTTCATTAAAACCCAAAACTTCCATCTTTTTTATTGGTCTTAAAAAATCCCAAAAATACATTAACATCCGACGTCAAACCAGAGAGCTCCCTTAAGGTATATACTGGGAAAACCTTGTACAATAAAAGACAATAAAATTTCGCATGTATGTGAAAATTTAAAATACGCCATTAAAGCATCCATTAACCGTATTTTGGGTTACGAAGCCTATTGGTAAAAAGGCGGAACGTAAAATCAACCCCCCCAAAAATCCAAACGGTTGTAAAGTAAGCTCTAAAAATAAATGGTTTTTAGTAAATATAAAATAAGGCCATTAGAGAAAAAGAAAATTTTTTTCTAATGGCAATTTTTTTTAAATACGGGGCTGTTAAAAACCCCATTTTAAAACACGATGTTTTTTTATTAAAAATGGCAATTTTAAACCTTCCTTATCCGAAATTAATAATAACAAAAATACAGGGTGTTAAACCTAATTTTGCTTTCGTTTTTTTTTTAATAATTCTTTAACCAAATGATCTGGGGAAAAATTTGGGATCTGGGGTTTTTATGGCGAGAAATTTAAATTCGTCCACGCTTTGATTTTGCTACTAGAGGGCGCCAGCTACGGCCTACCTACTTGTTTTAAATGTCGTAACTTTTTGCTTATAATATTGACCTGTTTATTAAAAAATAGGTTATTATAAATCCATCTGCATCAAACATGTATACTTTATTTAAGTCTCTAGGAGCAGCCCTTCTCGAGATAAACGCACGAGAGGTTTTATCCAATTGTTTTTAAACTTGCATAAGTGATAGTTCTAAACATGCTTATCAGTCTTCCAGGGAAAACCCTAAAACGCCCAACCCCCCAAAATCCCCCCTTCAAAAGTCCCCAAATCCCCAGTGACATTTGGGGGTGATTTTGGGGGGTTGGACGTTTTCGGGTTTTGTCCCCAAAACCCGATCAGCGTGTTTTTAGAACTCCACTATGCAAAGTTTGAAAACAATTGGATAAAATTTTTTTTCCCAAAAAAAAATTTCTCGCCTCAGAAAACCTCCAGATCCCAAATTTTGTACCGCTAGGTCAATTAAATAATTTTAAAGAAAACAAAAAATTAAAAGTTTAACACCCTGTATCTTTGTTTTTTTTGGATGAGGCAAGTTTACGTAAATTGCATTATTTTGACCCTGTGCTTGTGTCCCATTACTTTTGGGACACCCTGTATAGTGATTATATTTTTTATATACAGGGTGTCTCAAAAGTAATGGGATACAGAGCAACAGCAGATTCCTTAGATCGAAATAATGCAATTAACGTAAACTTGCCTTATTCCAAAGTTAATAATAACTAAGATACAGGGTATTAAACTTTTAATTTTGTTTTCGTTTTTTCGTAATAATTTCTTAACTAAATGACAGACGAAATTGGGAATTTGGGGGTTTTTTAAGGCGAGAAATTCAAATTTGTCCATATTTTTGATATTGCTGATAAAGGGCGCCAGCTACGGCCTACCCCAATTGTTTAAGATGGCATAACTTTTTTTTAGCTTTGTATATTGACCTGTCTATTTAAAAAAAGTGACCATAGTTCGCGTTGCGTCAAAAATGTATACTATATGGTTTTGGAGCAATTTTTTTTTAAAAAAAACCCCATTTAAAGGACCCCGCAATTTTTTAATGGAAAATGGGTTTTGGCCAGTTGTTTTAAAACTTTGCAAAGTAATAGTTTTCAACATTTTCAGTGACCTTTAATGCTGATTTTGGGGGGGGGGTTAGAGGAGTTTTCGGGTTTTTGCCCGTGGAGACTTTTGATCAGCATGTTGAAAACCATCACTTTGCAAAGTTTAAAAACAATTGGCCAAAACCCATTTTCCATAAGAAAATTGCGGTATCCTTTAAAGTGCGTTTATCTAGAAAACAGTTGCTTCTAGAGACCTAAATGAGGTATACATTTTTGACGCAACGGGAATTATGATAACTTTTTTTTTAATAAACAGGTCAATATAGTAAGCTTAAAAAGAGTTATGCCATCTAAAACAAGCGGGGTAGGCCGTAGCTGGCGACCTCTATTAGCAACATTAAAAGTATGGACGAATTTGAATTTCTCGCTTCAAAGAACACCCAAATACCTAATTTTGTACCGCTATGTCTTTTCGTTAAAAAAATATTACTAAAAAACGAAAACAAAATTAAAAGTTTAACAACTTTCGGATAAGGCAAGTTTACGTTAGTTGCATTATTGTCTCCGTAATTCTGGGACACCCTGTATACAATACAGTGAGCGGCTAAAATAGGGAACAAATTTATTTAAAAATCAGGTATTGGGTTGAAAAAAAAATGTTCGCACAAATCTTTTAAAATTTTTTTTTGCGAATTTTTTGCCCAAAAAGAAAATATCCCGGGTGCGGTAAAAAGTAAATTTTAATACTAAAGTTAATTTTTTTTTAATAAAACATTTTTTTAATAAAACATTTTCTTTAAATCCATATTTGGTTACTATGTCAAATTCTACCACGCATGGTTTATGTAGCATATCCTATACCTATCTTAAACTCTTTTGGAGCATTAGAAAAAAAAAAAACAAATCAAATGTAGGTACAGGGTCATTGATTATATTTACGTGGCTTCTGAGGCCTTTATTTTTCAATACAGAAAAAAAAATTTTATATAAAAATTGTAGGATTTTTTCCATATTATCTTTTGAAATTATCAGTAAAAAAATATACAATAAAAAAAGGAGAAATATAGGCAACTTCAACTTTTTTTAAAAGAAACACCCTGTATATTATGCGCTACAACGAAAGATCTTTTTTTCTGATTTCAAACATATATACATTAATAATATTTGGATAAACCATTTTTAGATATTTTAGGTTAAATTATTAATAAATTACGAAAATAGTTTATATTAGTATCAAGAAAGCCATGGAAACAATAAAAAATTTTATGTTGTGAATTTGGTGAGGGTTTTTCTGAAAAAAATGTTTATTCTTGTGGTTAAACATTTCGTAAAGTGAGGGAAGACTTGTTGATAAATAGAATTTTATTTAAAAATTTTAGATTCTGCTGCATAAACCAGCTATTTCCCCCAAAGCTTTAGGTCGGTCCTGCATGTTTTGTTCAGGAAGATACTGAACGCACATAAATTTATAAGGAAAATTTTTAAAAATTTTTAAAGGGTTTAAAAAAATTTTATAATCTGCTTTATTAAGTTCAGTGCAGCATCCGAGATTGATATTTCAGGATTGTCTAAAATTTTAAAAAAAGTTAGTGTAGTCCAATAGAAAAAGTATAAAATTAAAAAATGTTAAAAAAAACAGGATATCCAAAACTTTGTTTTTATTTCGTGCTGCAGTCCTTTTTTTTATTTTATAGCTTTTTTTTTCAATAAACTTTCTTTATGTATTTAATAGTATCTATGATGGACCGCTGTTAAAAATGTCATTTTTTTCTACCATAAAAAAACCCAAAAGGGATTTTTTTTCTTCTGAATAGCCCATCGACAAAAAAACAATACAAACTACTTTTAATAGTTAAAAAGATAAATTTAACTTTTTACAAACCAATGTCAAATTTATTAAAAAATGTTATTGTTTTCATAGCTTTCTTGAACTAATTTGATTTTTTTAAATTTATTTATATTTTAAGCTT
>JAHBCN010007821.1:12500-41696 GCA_019359885.1 Listronotus oregonensis | reverse complement strand
TTTTTCAAATGGCAACCCCTACTTTTATTTTTTTTATCGTATTTAGCATTAAAAGATAAGGTAACTTTGTATTAAGTGGTTTATTCCGAAAATGTATAGTTTTCGAAATAATTGACAATTTAACAATTTGTTTAGTAAAAGTGCTATACGCCCTTTAATTTTGTTATTAGTGGGCTATGACGGCGGGACGCGGCAAAAAAAGACAATCGGACGTAGAAATGTCACTATTAAGATTTGACAATTAGTTGTTATTATATATCAATTATGCCGGGTCGTTTAAACTACACGCACGAAGATTACTTAAATTGCTTATTTCACTGCTTACAAATAGTATCCCGGCCAAACTATGGCACAAAGAATTAACAGTCTCGAGACAGTTAGTAACTACCATCGTACGCATGAAATTAGGACATGCTTGTTTTCCTGCACATTTATATAAAATCCACATATTATCTTCAGACAATTGTGATGAGTGACAAGTTAAATGTGAGCTGGGCCATATATTTTTTAAGTGTAAAAAATTCAGCTATAACAATGATAACCTGTTTAAAACTTTAATTACTGAATGTAAAGTGGACTGTCCTTTCAATTTATTGCACTTTCTATCTCTACAAAAGATAAAAGTATCCAACGTACTTTTGACTAACTTAAAGAAAATTAATTTAAAATTATAAAAGTTTAAAAAATTTAAACATTCCTTATCCAAAATTTTCTTTGGTTTAGCAGTCTAAATCGTGTATGTCTATATTTTAAAAGTCGCCCTGACGGACCCCAGCGGGGTGAAGTCTGTATGCTTGTCTTTAAGTGTTAACAGCCTCCACTTATCCACACATAGATGGATGGATATAAAACTTTTTAATGATATTAAATATAGTTTTTTTCTCTTGTTATTGTAAATATATTTTTATTTTGCTATTATATAATTGTAAATAGTTATTAAACTTACACATTGTAACTGGCTAAATGTCAAAATAACCTTAAGCCAAAATAGTATATTAAACAACAAGGTTTGAAAACGACTCTTGCACACGGGCGAGACAAATTGATGGACCGAGACAAGTCGAGGTCCACAAATCGCAGTGTGCAAAGAATTTCTGAGTTTTCGATACTTTTTATACGACTACAAATAAAAAAAACATTTTTTGTGTAAATTTTATTTTAAAAACAAACGCAAAACAAAAATAATGAAAACAAGAAACTACAGACTATAATTTAGCAAACAGGAAACTTCATAACTATTTTAAAATATTAATTGTAATGTTTACTTCTGCAGGAATCGTCGCATTGTTGATCGACTTTTTAACGATGGAGACAACATTTTCTGCACCTTGCTTATACAGTTCTCTGTCGTCGGCATATTCGTTTTCTTGCGGCACTTCATTACTCAATTGTGTTGTGGCTGTGCGCAACAGACGACACAGAGGAAGAGATCCTCTCTGAAACATCCATTTTATTACTAAGCGAGTCATCTATATAACTTTCGGCGACTGAGCTGGATTTCCATCCACCATGGCGCTTCAGAGCCACAAATCTGATCCAGAATTCACCAATATTGTGGCTGCGACCGCCTAAAGCAATGCCCGGATAGGCTTCTGGGTTTCCAACATCAAAAATTTGGCGATGTCTTTGCCATACCGCCAATTTTGTTAATTCCAATGTTTTGGCAGTGCATTTTCCATTTTGATAATTAAAGAAAAAAACGATCTGTTTGCAGGATGGAGGTCGAAGGGCAGAATACTTTTAAGATGGTGTAGAGACTTCCTGACACTGTAAATGATCTCGGCATCTTCGTTTTGGTATTCTCTAGTTTAATTAACATTGCGCTGCCAAAATCCGTCATATTTTCTTTTTAAGGAAGCACAATTCTTCTCTTCATGCCCCAGAGAGTCCGACTGCCCCTGCCTGAAACAAGAAAAAAATCCGATAAGTCTTTAGTTTTATTCATTTAAGTAAGTCTTTATGAAACTAGCTATTTAAAAACAGAATTGGGTAACCCCTGCCTATAAACCTTCTCACTATAAAAAATGACACCATAAAATAAATAAAATAACTGTGATGCCTACCTTGATTAGCAAATATTTCTCGTCTGAAGCGTTCTTTAGGAAGCGGCAAAAATCATTCTCGCTAAGAATTTTGGACTTCTTTGGCACATAGTTTTCTGATTTTCTTTTATTAGGGCCTGCAACTTCTGGTATTTCCCAATATCCGTATTTTGGTTTGCCCTCAGGGTTGATTTTAGCATGGAAAAGGTGCTCCATAATGTTGAAGACTTGTATTTGTTCGACAGCTCTTCAAAGTACACCAACATAACATTTTCGGAAAACGTTTGTACGTTTTTGCTTGTCTCCACTTCATAAATCGATGTAACTCGGCTTCATATCGATCTCTTGACTTTGTTGGAAGTAGGTTTGACGAGATTAAACTCGCTTTTTTAGAATTTCTTCAGAATCGGACATTTTTCGCGAAATCAAAATTTTTGTATCTAAATTGGTATCTAATCAACAAAACAAGAAAACTATGACGGTTGCTATGGAATAAAGCCTACTTTGAGTTTTCTATATTTTGACATAACAATAAAAACCATAATAAATCATATTGAAAGACAGAACCGTGTGCAAAAAAACATATTTTCCTTGCACACATTGTGCAAAATACAATTTTCAAAGCTTGTTTAGCGTGTGCAAAACCCCATTTTCTAAAGCAGTCGTATAAAAAAAATATTTTGTAGTTAAAAATTCACATGCAACTGTAAAAATTTATTGTCTCTTTCAAATACACACACATTAACAAATTGTACGCTTGGCCATTGACATCTTTCAAAAAATTCTTGCCGCACGACCTCTTATCCCTCGTGTGCAACTAACTGCATTTTATGCAAAAAGTACCTCACCGACTTTCAAAAGGATTTCGACCTGCCCTACATCTAACATGTTTGTTTTAGCTTTCGGTATAAAATTTTTATATTCGATGAAAATATTTTGTATACCTGTCACTTTAAAATATCGTATGCAGTAGTTTCAAAATTTAACTTCTTGTATAATATATTTTTTTTTAATTTTGTGTTTTAGTTTAAAAAAGCATAATCAACTAAGTTTAATTACCGATTAAAATTGAAAGTGTGATATTTTTTGGCAAATAAAAGGTAATATTTTTAGGACCAAGTGATCGGTAGGAACTATTTTATTTTATTTAATATTGTTAAAATTATGATTAAGAAGGATGTGTTTTTAACATGATGAAGCCCCTAAACATGCTGCAAAGGCTATTATAAATTTAATAAGCCACACATATTTTAACAGATGGATAGACCGGCAAGGTCTGCGTACTTCAACCCATTGGGTTACTTTTTTTGGAGCCTATAAAAATTTAATAGATAAAAATAAAATTAATATACGGGACCAACTCTTGCAACCCATTAACATTTTATTTCAGCTTATAAATAATAAACCAGATGTAATTAAAAATGCGGTTATAAATCTAGGTGTTACTAAAAAAAATTAAAAGCAATAAAGGGCATTTTAAAGATCTTTTGAAATAATTATTTTTTAAATATTTGTACTTGCTATTGATATTATTTGCGTTATTGCTTTTTTACTCTTTTTCTTACTAATTTAGTAATTAAAATTATGATAAATTAGGAGAAATAGTACCAATTAATTTTGCTCTAAAAAATATTATCTTTTATTTGACAAGAGAAATATTATATTTTATTCAGATTCCCTTTTTCAAAGTAATAATAAACCACAAAGATAAGTCAATAACGATAAAACAGGAAATGCGCCCATTTTAAATAAACGGTTATTAAAAACAGTTTTTTGCTTTTTTTAAATAAAAAACAAAACTTTAAAAACATTGGTATACGGGTTGTTTAATTTTAGGATTTTAAATCAATTTTTTTTGGTCGGGACGTGATATTCAAAACTTTTGCACATGGTATTTTAAAGCAACAGGTATACAAAATATTTGTACCAAATATGAAAATTTTAAATCTGGTGCTTAAACAAATTTGGGTAAAATTTTATTAAATACCCTATCGGCCGAGTAGTGAACGCGTTGTTAAACTTAGCAATAGACTTAACAATGAGTTAAATTAAACAAAGAGGTAAAAATGAACACTCTTGGCAACATAACTTAAACGTTAACTATTTGTCAAAAAATAATTTAGTTTGGGATTTTGCATTCAAAATCAAATAAAAATATAAAAAAATCTTTAAAAAATAATTACATTGCACCGAATATGATAAAAAGTTGATTGACATTTCAACAAAGTATTTATTATATATATATATATATATATATATATATATATATATATATATATATATATATATATATATATATATATATATATATATATATATATATATATATATATATATATATATATATATATATATATATATATATATATATATATATATATATATATATATATATATATATATATATATATATATATATATATATATATATATATATATATATTATAAATCATATCCTGTTTAATCAACTCCACCAAGAACAAATAAATACATTTATAAATTATCTACTTTCTAATAACTTTTCGCTGCCAATATGGCTCCCAGAAATTTTAAAAAGCAATAATCCGACATGATTGTTACTCTTGGGAAATACTGTCAAGAAATAGGTCCAATATATAGATTTATTCATAATTAATTAGTAGTATAGCCTAAATCTTTCCTTTATGTTTTTTTTCCTCTTTAGTGGTCCTCTTTGTGTGTCTTGTACTAAAAGTCATCCTGACGGATCCCAGGATGTGAAGCGTGTGTCCTTGTCCATATGTGTTTAGGGATTTTACATATTAGAGTAAACTATTTAGATCCGTGGCCAAAACACATAGTATG
Source organism: Listronotus oregonensis (assembly GCA_019359885.1). Taxonomy (NCBI): domain Eukaryota; kingdom Metazoa; phylum Arthropoda; class Insecta; order Coleoptera; family Curculionidae; genus Listronotus; species Listronotus oregonensis. The sequence continues at coordinate 36,831 of JAHBCN010007821.1, read as the reverse complement.
TAAGGCCAAATAGCCCAGATTAAAAAAAAAAAAAAAAAATATATATATATTTAAAAAAAAAACAAGCAGCACAATAGACAGCTTAAATCACCAATACTGCTTGGGTTTTTTACACGTTCTCTAATATAAGTCATGGCTACTACATTTAATTGATACAAGCCAGTAACTAACCTCTTTCATAAGCATAAGTTAATGCTGTTTAAAGCTATAACATACGGTACTTAAAAAATACCGTTAGAGACCCGATGTGGTAAAGGTCCAATTCGTCGCAAGGCCTTTGTCGAAATCCAAGTTAAACGCACTCTAGGGTGTAAAACTTAATCTAAGAAATTTTGCATTGCAATGAAAAGATGTTCTTGGTTTTAGAAACAATGCCTTTTATTGTTAAATTTTTCAGAGCACATCCAGCTCTGAGGCGTGGAAAATTTTTTGTCGCTGGAAATAAGCTATAGTTTGTCCAAGCTAACATTTTTGTGTTGGCTTATATGTCCAAAAATAAACATTACTAGACTCAACGTCAAAATCAGCTGATTGGCGTAAATCACCCAGTAATGGATTAACGGCATTTCAATTTTTGTATTAATTTTTTTTTGTGTTTGGATGTGTTATTTCGTGTTTTAAAGTAATTAGTGAGATTAGAGATTACTCTGCAGTGTTTTTATTTTTTTTTGTGTGGACTATTTGACATTTTTTATATTTAATAATTTATTTTATTTTGGACTAAGTTTTCATTTTTATTGGTTTAAAAAAAACCACTAGAATAGATATTTTTTAGTGTATAAATCACAATGATTACTGTTTTTCCAGTTTGGAAAAGCTTCGAAACCCACTTCAGAGCTGTGATGAGTCGGAGGTAAGAAAATATAACCTAATAAATATTTTTTTAAAAATGATGCTATCAGAATAGTGATCTTGCAAAAGGTAAAATAACTCGTTTTAAAAGTATCATAATCTAAAAATACATCCTCAGATGTGCCACATATTTTAAGATTTAAATATATTTATGAATGTATTTTTTAGGATCGCATAGTGGCAGTTGACGACAATATAAGAAGCAAAATATGAAATTTATAAGTAACTTAGGCTTAATGGAAAAACCAGATGTGCAACGCATGAGAAGGAAATTTTCAAAAGGTTTTATGGAAAATGAAGATTTAGAAAAAAATAAAAATCTTTGGGTGTTTCTCGATGAAACCTGGATCTTCTCAAACAGCTCTTTCCGCAGGTCTTGGCAGGATGACGATGTATATTTTAGTGGAAAGGTAAAACATTCTAATGACTAATTATACGCTAGAAAAAAAAAAGTACTTTCCTACACTTAAGGAAAAATTGAAGGGCCCATTCTTTTTAAATCACAAGGTAAAGCACTTTAACAATCCTCTAATAATTTTTTTGCCTTATAAATTATCACAGTTTTACAAAAAAAGCTTCCTCTTCCACACCGACAAGCTGTAGAAGACCTGTTTCTCTTTTAGGAATATTTTTACAGCTTCTGCTCCGAAGCATTAGCTGTCATAATTCCTTCTTTTGTATATCCCAATTAGAGCAAATTAAAAGTCTACTTAGATGCATCCCTTTATTGTCCACTTTACATTTCCCACTTTTTCCGCGCCTTCATCTCTAGAGTTTTGAGACTACGAAATCTTATCAGTAATTTACATCTGACTTCACTCTAGACACTCGTAGTATGTGAACACTTAGACTTTAAGCATAAGGGGTATCCTGAGAAAAATACACATATATGACAGATTCGGTAGATACCTCAGTTAGGATCTCTTTCATACATAGGACATAAGATTAAACCTGTAGCTCTTAGACAACATTAAACTACAGAACACACTTGCTGCATTCTTATAAAACAATAAAGCATATTTAATTAAAAAACTAATGAAATACTTTTATTTTCCTTAGATACATTATTCTACATGCTGGTTCAGAAAAAGGATTTGTTGATGGTGCCAGTAGAAGTTTTAAATCGAAAACAAAAACAGGAGATTACCATGGTGAGATGAGAGCTGAAAACTTTGAGAAGTGGGTTAGAGATGATCTACTACCTAATTTAAAAAGGCCTTTATTAGTCATTTTAGGTTATGCCAGCTACCATAGTAGGTTGTTAGAAAACTGGCCATATAGTGGCGGGAAGAAAGAAAATATGGTTAAATGGTTAAAAAAACGAAATAATCCTTTTGCAAAATCGGCGACAAAATAGATTTTGTGGTGCTTGATTTAGCGCCTACCAAAGTCTTCCAAATCTTATGTTGTCGATGCTCTTATTCAGGAGGGTGGTCATCAAGTGCTGCGCTGGTATCCATATCATTGTAAATTCAATGGTATATATTTAAAAATAATAAGACATTCCCCATTTTATGGGACTCACATTATTAGTATATTAATAAGATAAATGGTAATAAAAATCATTTACAAGTTATCTTCTTTTTACTTTTTAGCTTTTCTTTATTAAACTACCTAACTGCTTTTAATAAAAAGCTAAATATTAAATGACTATTTCATTTAAACACATAATATCAATGACCACAGTAGTTGCCAAAATGCTTGAACTCACAAGCAACCATTTACAGTCCAGCTGCTAAAACGCCAAACCTACCACTTTGTCTGCTCTCTTATCTTAAAATTGTCCAAACTAGTATCTGCTGCGTGCATATTGCATACATTTTTCTTTCGTCAGTACATTCGTTTGCTTTTTTCATAAAAACGCCTGGTGGCCACTGCCACTTCTAAAGCCTTAAACACGACCTTCCTACGTTTAGGATAAATTTATTTTATAAAATATAAGCATCTTATTGTGTTAATGATACTCTGAATAAATAAATGATTATTACTGTTTTGTTTTATTTATGTTATAATTTAATTTAGGAGCAGCTAATGAAGTTATATCAGATGAAATAAATCGACTTTAGGCATCTTTACAAAATAGTAAATTTGCATAATAAGGGATATCGAACCATCCCTTATAGTGAGATATTTTATCAGGATATTTCAATTCATCTGTAAAGAGTTTGCCTGCAAAAATAACTGTTTGATATTCAGAAATAGTGTACAATATTTTACATTTTTTTTACGTACCTAAACGCTCTAATTGAAGGTGTATATAAGGACTAAGTGTGTACAAAAAGTGTAAAATAGTGTAAACTATTTCTAAATAACAAACACTTAATACATAACTATTAATCTGCACTAGATAGGCGAAAATGATAATTTTTAATAAAATATTATGGCCAAACCAAGCTTTCACAATTTATGCAAATATATGAACAGTAAGAAAAAAATACTGATGAATTTAGTTATTGTAATCTAACAACATTTTTTTTAAGATATTAAAATTTTGAAACTCCCTTCCCTCAGTACGGTCCTGACTAAAATTCTTTTATCAGCCAACTTAAATCTGAAAAACAAAATTTACTAATATGTAGGGATATTCGCATTGCCAACCTAAAAATGTTAGCTTGGACAAACTATACTTAGATTATCTATCGCAACCTTCGATATATACTACTAGAGGCAGCCCTGCGAACACTCCACGTGAAAAAAAAGTACACAAATAAGAGTGCAACATTTTTCCCTCGCTCTACGTGCTGAGTAGTGGGCGGGCGTGGCATATACTATTCTCCGCCGACTAATCAGCACGAAAACCAAGAGAGAAAAGTTGTAGTTTTATTAGTCTTTTTCTCTTACGCACACTGTGAGACTTGATTGGTCCTGTATCTTTGCAAAATTGTAATATTTACTAATGCAAGCTGAAAACGTAAGCTTCAAGTAAGTGCAATCTCTTCTGCATCGCAAGAGCATGCAAAATGTTTCAATTTAATGATTTAGGCGCTAACTGTACTATTGTTTTCAGCTTGCATTACTAAATATTATAATTTTGCCAAAATACATGTCCGATCAAATCTCACAGTGTGCGTAAGAGAAAAAGAAGAATAAAAGTACAACTTTTCTCTCTTGAAGCATATTTTTGCTAGCTTACCTTCTAACATATCTACTTGTACACAGCGTAACTAACAAGCAGCACGATCTCTTCCCGGCAGCGCTTTTAATATTTTTAAGCACAAAACACGAAAGAAACGATTACAATTCAAATAAAGCAGATAGATTATATCTTAGCAAAACGTTGGCGGAAATTCCGCAAGAAAAATGACCGTACTTTCACGTCAATTCATAAGAAGGTGCTACTTTATGTTAGGTATGCTGTGATACCAGTATGATACCGGTACGTTGTAGTTACCTAGAAAAAATTTGGTATTGGTTTTCGTGCTGATTAGTCTGCGGAGAATAGTATATGCCCCGTTCGCCCATTACTTAGCACGTAGAGTAAGGAAAAATGTTGTATTCTTATTCTTTTTTTTGTTTTAAAGAGAATAAATGTATATTAATGTTAAAGAAAAAATTTACAAGTTAGGTTCTGGTTATTTAAAATGTTAATACTTTTAGATTTTAGGATTTAGGATGTTAGAAGTGTTACTCTGTTTTTAATAAAGTATAGATGTCGTTAAGTGTAAGAAAACAGTAATAAGAAGAATGTTTGAAAGTTTAATAATAAAAAGTTTTGCTTGTTTTTTTTAAATGGTAAAAATGTTGATTTTTATTAAAAGTAAAACCTTTAGCAGTGTGTATTCCATTAATTAAAGAGCAGTAAGTAATAAAGTAAATAAGTTGTTTTAATGATATTTATTAAATTAAAACATTAATTTTCTAGAAAAATAAAGCAAATGCTTTGTCTACTCTAGATGAATCTACCTACCGAAAGGTACCAATAAAATTTAGTAGGCATAAATTATATTAAAGGACCTGGTAAAAACCCAAATTAGAAAAAGTTCTGCAGTATTGGTCATTTGAGCTATCTATTGTTTTGCTTGTTTTTGAAGAAAACATATAAAATTACTTTGTTGTGCTGAACCAATTTTATTCATATTCTGTGCAAGAGTTCAAAGTAGTTATTTTTAATTTTTTTTTTAGGCTTAATGGATTTTAAACGCAAAATTCCGAACTAAACTATTTCTTGTTATCTAGTTACCATGAAATGTTTAAAAATGTGCTGCGTAGTCAAGTTTTTTTCATTGCTAACTTTAACAAAGCGATCATTACTCGGCCGTAAATTTTGTATCGAGTTAAAATGGACCTACTAAATATAAATAATTTAGATTCCAGTCACCCTCTATCAGTAAAAATGTATTCACAGTTATAGCCAAATTATGTAATATTTGACCTATAAACACAAAAGTTTTCTGAAAATCATTCGTTTGACACGCGGTATAGAGATCTCATTTATTTATTTTTTTAGAATGTTGAACAAGCGATTCATTTAAAAACAAGATGCATTATAAAACTTATTTACCTAAGGGAAATGGCTAACATGTGAAAAACTCCTATTACATATTACCAGGTTTTTTTTGATTAATTTTTATTTTTAATTCAAAATATAGTAGCCTACTCCTTCTGTGAGATAATATTTTTTATTAAAATATTTATTGCCTAGAAAAATTAACTTATAATTGGTTATAGTTGGCAATCCGTTGGTCAGTAGATGAATCTTCACGATGTTTCGCCAACACCTCAGTTAGCATTTTGAGGTAATGCTTTCTTGATGGCTACCATCAAGTTATATGAAAAGTGGGGTTTTTCTTTAGAATACAAATTTGTATGATACACATAACCAAACTGTTTTATTTTAAAGCAAAACGTAACATTTTTTAAAAAATAAATATTAATTTCAAAGCTGCTTTAATTTTATTATTTTTTTATTTGAGTAATAAATAATTGGGCAGGATTTTTCTTTAATTATTTTGCTTTGTTTTTGTTTTATTATAATTCAATTATAAAACTAATAATTTTTAAACAAACATAGATGTTATTAACTAAGACAGGCCAAACTGAATATTTATTTTTTTTAGAGCATTTGGAAAAGTACAGTTTTAGATATGCAAGAACTATGCCATAATGGTATTAATACAACTTTTTTACGACATTAATACTAAAATTGTGCAGCACTTTTAAAAAAAATAATTAACAATATAAAGAAAATAAATATTTTTTATATATTTATAATAGGTCTAAGGCCATATTTTAGATTTAACTTTATGCTTTAAAATAACATAATACTTGGTTCACGACCCAACCTTTGACTTACCTGTCTTCTCGCGCGATTTTTGTGGTCGAGCATAAAACAAAAAAACCATTTGTAAAACAATTGGTAATAAACAGTAGTATTTTATATGCCTGATCATAATTGGGATAATAAAAATAACTTTTGTTTACTATTACTTTTTATACTTATTTATTATAATATGGCATCCCTTTTATGATGTTTTGTTGTTTATGTCATAATTGAAAAAAATAAGATGGGTACTAATTTTCAGCAAAAATCTAGATAAAAATCCCAAAATCAAAACCTTGTTTATTTTGGGATAGTAACTACTATCTTTACACTTTTATGTTTTCAAAAAAAAAAAAAAAAGAATAAGTTTTCCGTTGTTAAATATATGAAATATATATATATATATATATATATATATATAAAATTAAAATATATATATATATATATATATATATATATATATATATATATATATATATATATATATATATATATATATATATATATAGGTAACACCGGGTATAAACAAAGCAAAGACCTAGGGGCAGCAGATTTTTAAATATTTTACTATAATAAATACAAGTGAGTTTGGTCTTTTAGTAAGAAATAACAAAATATTTTACATTATTATACATACATATTATAAAAAAACTTAAACTACTACGCATTGCAGGAAAGGCTAGGGCGTATTTAATGTTGCAAAAAAATTACTAAAGGAATATTTTTACTATAAAAAAGGTAATTAAGCAAGAGAAAAAGTGCAACTGCTAAAATAAGTATTAAATTATATGAAACTAAAGTCCTTTAAAATCCAAGGTATATGCACCTTTATGCGGACCAACTCAATATTTAAAGAGTCTTATTTATTTTAGGCGATGTATAAAATTAGAAAGTCTATACTTTTTTACCATTAATTTTAAATAGGATGTATAAGAGATTACCTTTTATAAAGATAATTATTGTAAAAATTAGCGCTTAAAATAACAAAATAATTGCAAATAATATAAAAACTTTTAAAAATCACGGGATCATAAAGATAATTATTTTTAAATATATAAAAATGCATTTGGAAAAAAAGACATTGATTTTCTGCTTAGAATGTTTTTTTTACTGTTTACTTACTAAATAAAATACCATTAAAAAAATAATATAAGCTTGGTAGATACATTTAAAACAAATAACTACATCTTGCACGTAATTTGTGTAAATTGTATATCATACTTTTATGCCCAAGTACATCAATGTTTGCGGAATTTATAGTTATGTATCACAAACACTCTATTTTTTAATTAGAAGTATAAAAGTACCCATTTGTTAGATATTTACATTACGTTGCACATTACTTTTTAAAATAGAGGTTTATACATTGCCCAAAATGACATCTAATTTTATGTTTAAACTGCTTTTTCTGGCACACATAAACAGTTTAATGTTTTATTCTCTTTAAACCATTTACATTTTAGGATAGCTGGACATTTGGTTAGCAGCCAATTAGTGGTGCTGTCACTGCAATTAAACCCTACATTTTGTTATAAATGACCGCTAATTGTCTAATTAATTAATAGCTTTGTAATGACAGTATTGTTTTCGATCTTAACCTAGAAACGTTTAAAATGTGGAAAATCTCGATGCCTAAATAATATTATAAAAAGGTTTTCTTTTGAATTTTTGTTTAGGTTTTAACATTTTAAAATAATTTGAAGGTATTAAATCTTTGCTATAAATTTTTAACTTTGGTATATTAAAACTTATTAACTATTTAAGTTTACGCTTTAAAGTTGTGAAAAAACTATATAAAAATGATGACAATATAAACTAATAATAGTTTTTATCACATATATATATATATATATATATATATATATATATATATATATATATATATATATATATATATATATATATATATATATATATATATATATAATATTATATATATATATATATATATATATATTATATATATATATATTATATATATATATATATATATATATATATATATATATATATATATATATATATATATATATATATATATATATATATATATATATATATATATATATATATATATATATATATATATATATATAGTTTAGAAGTGGTTTCTTTTCTTGCCTTGTTTAGGGATATTGTTTTATTATTTAGTATTCTTGGGTTTAAGGCAGATAAAACAAAATTTTTAAATAAAATATAATTTTTAAAATTAACGTTTCGGCTCTAGTATGAGGCCTTTATCAGAATGTCTGCAATACAAAGAGAAAACACAAATAGAGCTGACTAATTACAAAAATTAATATAGTTACCTATTAGTAGAGATTTCCATAAGTAGTCATTGTTAAAATTCAACATAAACACACATTTTCAAACGATCACCAAACGATTATTGTATACACATATACAAACATAGCGACACAAATTTAAAATTTCTAATAAAAGGCATCAGCCCTTATGAGTATTATTTTTGTTTTTTTAATTTAAAATTAAGGAATTTATTTCTTTGTAACTATCCACGATAGCGACATCTATGGTATATTAACAAAATATATGTTAATCACTGCATTAAAATTACGGAGATTTTTTAAAGTTTTTCTCATGGTAGAGTATCAATTTGATGGTATTGGTAACAGGTGGCAGCATTTAGAGATTTAAGTATATTTGTTGATTAAATTTTTTCTTAAATATGTTATTCTTATTATTATTTAAATTTAATAGTTACGTAATATGCTAGAAATCAACTGAGTAGATTGTAGTATAATTTGCTTAAATTTTTGTATCAGTTTTGCGTTTACTGTATTTTTTCGTTTTTGTATACATATCATTTCTGAAATTCTTTTGGGATTACTTTCAGTTTTCAGAATTTTGTGTTGTGTCAGTAATATAATTTATGAGATCCCTTGTAAAACTGCCAAATGTGTACATTGGGCAAACTAGCCAGTATCTGAAAAACAGACTTAATGCCCACAAATACGACAAAAAACAAAACAGCTCTCACAAATCACACACAAGAACAAAACCATTCATTTGACTTCAATAACACAAAAATTCTGAAAACTGAAAGTAATCCCAAAAAAGAGAATTTCAGGAAATGATATGTATACAAAAACGAAAAATACAGTAAACGCAAAAACTGATACAAAAAATTTAAGCAAATTATACTACAATCTACTCAGTTGATTTCTAGCATATTACGTAACTATTAAATTTAAATAATAATAAGAATAACATATTTAAGAAAAAATTTAATCAACAAATATACTTAAATCTCTAAATGCTGCCACCTGTTACCAATACCATCAAATTGATACTCTACCATGAGAAAAACTTTAAAAAATCTCCGTAATTTTAATGCAGTGGATTAACATATATTTTGTTAATATACCATAGATGTCGCTATCGTGAATTGTTACAAAGAAATAAATTCCTTAATTTTAAATTAAAAAAAAACAAAAATAATACTCATAACGGCTGATGCCTTTTATTAAGAAATTTTAAATTTGTGTCGCTATGTTTGTAATATGTGTATACAATAATCGTTTGAGTGATCGTTTGAAAATGTGTGTTTATGTTGAATTTTAACAATGACTACTTATGGAAATCTCTACTAATAAGGTAACTATATTAATTTTTGTAATTAGTCACAGCTCTATTTGTGTTTTTCTCTTTGTATTGCAGACATTCTGATGAAGGCCTCATACTAGAGAGCCGAAACGTTAATTTTAAAAATTATATTTTATTTAAAAAATTTTGTTTTATCTGCCTTTAAACCCAAGAATACTAAATAATAAAACAATATACCTAAACAAGGCAAAGAAAAGAAACCACTTCTAAACAATATATCAGGCATGGGTGAAAATATGCATTTCTATCAAGACATAACAAGAGAATATGGAAAAGATGCTGTAGGATTTATGAAACTATTTTCCAACTTAAAGACCAAATTAGCTAATCAAAAAAATCGACGAATTTTTCTTCTTCGTTGCAAAATGGAGAACGTAACACCAATCTTTTTAAATCTTAATATTAAGCATATAAGTTTCAAATGTAAAAACCTTGAGAGAAATTTCCATGAAGTTATTTTTCCTAAATTTAAATATAATATCTTAAACTTACTTATAACTGATACAACAAAACATATTAACATGTTGCAAAATCAAATAATGAACATAGATCAAACTCTAAGATCGTTTTTACCAACCATAAATTTACAAAATTTCTTAAGCAGCCAAAATCTAAAATATGAAAAACTTTTAAAACTATCAGGGAAAAAACACAAACAAATTTGACATGCTAATAAAAAAACAAAAAATTTTCCTATCAATAATGCGCAAAAACAAGATTGGATTGAGAATTTGACTGATACTGTCATCCCAGATTGTGTCACGGAAATTCTCAGTTTAGGACCAAATTTTGCAATGCCTTTCGAAAATCCCACCAAAATACCAATACCTGACATTATTACCAACATTGAAGTATCAATCACAAATTTACAATCTAGTGTAAAAGACGACATCCGATCACGGTGCTGCAATTTAATAACTAACCATAGAAACAGAGCTGGCCAAACCAAAAAAAATACCACGCAAACTACCTTATGTCGCAAATTAAAAAAAACAAAAATATTTATAAAAAATAATCCAGACTTAAAAATTTTAAGACCAGATAAGTCAAACAAAACAGTAATAATGAAATCTACTGAGTACGATAAAAAAATGAATGATCTTTTACAAGACAACACGACGTATAAAATCATTAAGAATGACCCCACTAATATATACCAAAAGCAAGTAACGATATAATCTCACACTGGGAAAATAAAACCTATATATCACCTACTACAGCTAAAAACTTAAAGATCCACAACGCAATTCCACCTAGAATATACGGTTTACCCAAACTACATAAAAACGGAATACCACTTAGACCAATCGTATCATGTACACAATCACCTTTTGAAAAACTTTCGAAATATCTTAAAAATATTCTTAATAAAGTAATAAACCAAAATCAATATTATATAAAAGACTCATGGCATTTTAAAGAAAAAATTAAATCAATTAGTCTACCAGAAAATCATTTACTTATATCCTTAGATGTGGTTTCACTTTACACAAATATCCCTATAAACCTGACCAAAGACATTATTAAAAAAAAGTGGGATCAAATAAAATTACACACAGATATTCCCCTAGAAGACTTCTTAGAAGCTGTCGAAAAAACATTAAATTCGACCTATTTCTTATATAACGGCAAGTATTACAAACAAATCGACGGATGTGCTATGGGGTCCTCTATCTCAAGTGTAGTAGCACAGCTAGTCCTTGAAGATCTTGAGGAAACAATCATAAATACAAAACTAGACTTTCACCTACCATTTTTCTTCCGGTATGTTGACGACTGCATAACATCCGCTCCACAAGACAAGTTAGATAACCTCCTCAAAACGTTTAACAGTTACCACAATAAATTGCAGTTTACAATGGAAGTAGAAAACACAACAAAATTAACTTCCTTGATCTAACGTTACACAATAAAAACAAAAAATAGAAACGGAATGGTACACAAAAGAAACCTGGTCAGCAAGATATTTAAATTTTAATTCCCAACACCCCTTATCTCAAAAAAATCAGTTATCATAGGTCTGGCCGATAGGGCAATAAAATTAAGTGATCCTAATTTTAGAAGAAAGGCAATCGAAAAAGCCAAAAATGCCTTAAGATCAAATAATTATCCAGAACATCTTATACACTCTATTTTTAAAAAAGAATTCATCAATTTTATAATAGTACACCAAAACCTAAAAAAAATAGTGCCAAAACAACACATCTCTCTTTACCATACGTACCAAAATTATCTGAAAACCTGCAAAAAATTTTCAAAAAGAAAATATAACAGTGGCTCATAAGGGGCACAATCTTCTTAAACAAAATTTCAGTTATCTAAAAGACAAAATTGACAAAAATAAAAAAGTAATATAATTTATGAGATCCCTTGTAAAAACTGCCAAAATGTGTACATTGGGCAAACTAGCCAGTATCTGAAAAACAGACTTAATGCCCACAAATACGACAAAAAAACAAAACAGCTCTCACAAATCACACACAAGAACAAAACCATTCATTTGACTTCAATAACACAAAAATTCTGAAAACTGAAAGTAATCCCAAAAAAGAGAATTTCAGGAAATGATATGTATACAAAAACGAAAAATACAGTAAACGCAAAAACTGATACAAAAAATTTAAGCAAATTATACTACAATCTACTCAGTTGATTTCTAGCATATTACGTAACTATTAAATTTAAATAATAATAAGAATAACATATTTAAGAAAAAATTTAATCAACAAATATACTTAAATCTCTAAATGCTGCCACCTGTTACCAATACCATCAAATTGATACTCTACCATGAGAAAAACTTTAAAAAATCTCCGTAATTTTAATGCAGTGGATTAACATATATTTTGTTAATATACCATAGATGTCGCTATCGTGAATTGTTACAAAGAAATAAATTCCTTAATTTTAAATTAAAAAAAAAACAAAAATAATACTCATAACGGCTGATGCCTTTTATTAAGAAATTTTAAATTTGTGTCGCTATGTTTGTAATATGTGTATACAATAATCGTTTGAGTGATCGTTTGAAAATGTGTGTTTATGTTGAATTTTAACAATGACTACTTATGGAAATCTCTACTAATAAGGTAACTATATTAATTTTTGTAATTAGTCACAGCTCTATTTGTGTTTTTCTCTTTGTATTGCAGACATTCTGATGAAGGCCTCATACTAGAGAGCCGAAACGTTAATTTTAAAAATTATATTTTATTTAAAAAATTTTGTTTTATCTGCCTTTAAACCCAAGAATACTAAATAATAAAACATATAATATATATATATATATATATATATATATATATATATATATATATATATATATATATATATATATATATATATATATATATATATATATATATATAGTATATATATATATATATATATATATATATATATATATATATATATATATATATATATATATATATATATATATATATATATATATATATATATATATATATATATATATATATATATATATATATATATATATATATATATATATATATATATATATATATTTAATATTTCAGAATATGCGATAAATATGGATATAGATGGAATGGCCTCTACAGGGTGTTTTATTTATAAACCTTGTGGTAAAATAATAAATTACTTTAATTTTTTTAATAAGCAAAATTAAAACAAATGATTTTTGGCAAAAAATTTTACAGAGAAATACACGATGTTTAATTAAAAAAAAATGTACTAAAGTCAACAAAATCTGTTTAATTATAGGAGAAAAACTAATAATAACCGCAGTAGTAAAAATAAATTAATTATTTACGCAGGCTAGAAAACACACACTTGGATTTAAAAGAGAATAATAATTTTGTGTCATTTAAAACAAAATACAAACTGTTCTTAAATTATAACTTTTTTTGGCAAATTATAGGCATTAAAATAGATTACTATACTCAGCATATAATTTTGTTTTACCAATTATAAAAGAAGTAGTTTAGCTATTAAAAGTTAAGCTAAATGGAACAATTTTAGTAATAATAAAAGGATTTAAAATATATGGTTAAATTAGATTTTGTTACTTGAACCGCTTAACAATGGGATCTAATGTTTGACTATTATATATACCTATTAAAAAACATTAGTTTTTTTTAGTACAATAATTTTTACCATGTATTTGGTTAGTTTTCGGATTCTTAGTGTGTTACTTTAAATTTAAAATAACTATAAAAGAATTTTAAGAGCAAATAGTAAATAAGGGAAAGCAAAAGAAATTTTACAATTTTGCGCATTGTTTTTTTTAATAGTTTAAGATCTAATATGATTGTTATAAAAATTCCATAGGCTTGTTAAAAATACAATAAAGAGTAGAATCCAAATTTAAAAAGTAAAATTGGTGGTTTAATGTTAAAAAGCTTTCGCAATTTGTCATTAAATACATATAGAAATAAAGACGTTTATATTTTAAAACAGCTTGATGGTGTAAATAAGAAAAAATCTTATATATAATTCTTCTTTAAAATAATTAAAGCCCTGAAAATATACAACTTTTTGCTTATCTTATTTGTTTTGCATATTTTTTATTAAGAATATTGCTAGCAAATTCTATTAAATGCCCTGTATTCTTTGTTTTTCAAGCCAAGTACTGATCTAAAACATGCCTAATAGAAAAAAAGCTTAACAACCGTGTTTAAATCAAGACTTTGATTTTGTTTTTGTAATGTTAACTTTTTAAAATATTTTAGGCGAGTAAATTATTTTAACTATATACCAAGCCAGAAAACAAAAATTAAAATAGCAAACAATTTAAGTTATTAAGACACTTCTCAGAATTTATTTTAATTTTTTTTTATGTTTTAATTACTCTTATAATTTAGTAATAAGACATAAAAAAAAATTGTCCATGTGGTGCCCAGTCTTCTTCTTACTTAAAGAAATTTTAAAAATTTTAAAAAGTTTAAAAAAATATATAATAATTTATTATATTAATATTGTTTACTAAAAATGTTTTATTCTAAAACAAATACACCAATTAAAGTCACATAATAAAGGTACTAACAGAATCACAGAATTTATTCAAAAAGGGTTTTTTTTTTATCTTTTAATCACTTTTAAAATTTAGTTATAAGATATACTTTTTTTTGTCTGTGTGTTGCCCATTCTTTTTCTTTCTTAAAAAATTATAAAAATTTTGAAAAGTAATAAATAAAAATATAATCATCTTTTATGTTAATATTTTTTATTAAAATTAATTTATTTAAAAGTAAATACACCAATTGCAGTCACAAAATGAAGATACTAACAAAATTGCAAAAAATTTCCATGTATAAATCTTATTACGTGCTATAAACTTCTTGTCAAAAACATGAATAATTCTAGGTTTTAAGTACAGCAACAAATTTTCACGTTATTAAGACACTAACATTAGACAATCAACCACAACTAACCACAGAATTTATTAAAAAATTTTTTTTAATTTTCTAATTACCTTTTTTTAGTAATAAGACATAAAACATTTTTTTTCCGTGTGGTGCCCAGTCTTTCCCTTACTTAAAAAAATAATAAAATTTTTGAAAAGTAATAAATAAAAATATAATCATTCTTTATATTAATATTGTTTATCAAATATGTTTTATTTAAAAGTAAATGTACCAAATATAGTCACAAAATGAAGATACCAACAAAATTGCAAAAAATTTTCAGGTATAAATCTTATTACGTGCTATAAACTTCTTGTCAAAAACATGAATAATTCTAGGTTTTAAGTACAGCAAGTTTTTTTTTGTGGCCAAGCATGAGTTTTGGTATAAATTTTATGTTAAAGAAATAGTACTACCTACAATTTGAAAAAAGTATTTTTTATATATTAAAAACAACATATAAAAATTTGATAAAAATATGTTCTGCTGTCAAACCTCAGGCTATTTTAAAACAAAAGTAATTTTGTAAAAACTAATTATTTTACAAATAAAATATATATGACTAATTCTTGTAGGCTTAAATATCTGAATATAAGAAAAATTTTATTAAATCTCCTAACCAGATATTCTTTTAGACTGTTTTAAGTTTACATATTGAATAAATTCAGAACTTAGAAAGACGTATTTTTAATCGATTAAGTTGAAGAATAGGATAGAAGTTGGTAAAGATGTAAACTTATAGACAAATGTTACCCATATAGCAGAAATTTTTCCAAATTTTATTAAATCTTAATCATGATAACCCATCCTACCCACTAAAAGTTACAGTTTGTATTTATGTTTAGCTAAAAAACAATACATTTTTACCATACCATATATATATATATATATATATATATAATATATATATATATATATATATATATATATAAAAAAAAAATATATATATATATATATATACATATGTAGGTACATCTAAAGGTGTTTTAGTTAATAAATCAAAATTTTCATTCAGAGGTGTGTTACTTTTACTTACAATTTTAATCTTTAATTCTTTGCCACAAAAGTTTTTGCTCTGTATCTAAAACTATTGTTGGGTACTCGCTGAAAATACCTTTCTTTATAATGGGACTACTTTGGTCCTGATCCCGGAGTATAGGACTGACCTCAGCAGTCTCAATTTAAAAAGTATAAAGATAGAAATTTTTGGCAAGTACCCAAAAAAAACTTTCTAATACATGAATTCGCCGCAACAGTTTAGAACATACCTACACTTTAGTTCTGTGTCCCATTAGATAAGCACTTTTACATGTAGTCTTAAATTTTCATTTGTAATATTGTGCCAGTATTAAATATATCCTTGAATAAAGTAAAATTGATCTCTAAATAAAATCTGTAAGAATATTTCGATACGTCTAACTATAAATTTAGGTCACGAATCAATAACCATTTCTGTTCGAGGCATGCTATGCATGCTTTACGTTTCTGGTTTAACTAGCGATTATTGATATTACACCAATCCAATACAGGTTCAGTGTAGCACTTTGAGCTTTTTATTGGTAGTAGAGTATACACGAAACACATTTCAGTCATAATGGCTTAAGTAATTACATATATTAAACTTGTGTAACATTTACTGAGCTAAAGAAAGAATAATGGGATATAGATGAAAAATAAACTAGTTAATTAAGTTATAAAAGCATATAAGGATACAATTTTGTGCATTGTTTGGTGCAATATTTATAAATAAATATATCTAACTGGTATATAATGAAATATAAAATATTATTCTCAAATATTGCTTTGCCTAATGTAGATGCGTATCATTAATAATAAAAATAGTAATAATTAAATCAAATAATTTATATTATTGTTTATTTTTTAATGTTGCGTAACTTTATTGTATTTTCTAAGCAATAGATCAGTAAAGTTAAACCATATATACAGGATTGGCAAGGCAAGGGTTTGCGAGCCAATTTAAACGTAATAGAGTAGGATACATACGGTATAACGCCCAGATTTAAAAGAGAACGACAACAATTTTCCCTATTCCCCCTCCAAATATAACGATGACCGACGGCATCCGCGATTTGTTAGAATATTGTCGACAGTGTTGTCATTTTATAAAATATTTATTAGGAATATAATATGTTTGACCATACATTTATCGACATTGGGCTCCTTATAAAAAAATGTAATATATTTATTTGTGCTAATTAAAATTAATAGAAATCTTTGGTGCTAATAAGTGATTTTAAAAATTATAGGACCTTTGTTTTTGGCTAGTATCCCTTTTAGAACAGAAATAACAATTAAAAATAAGTTTGCATAAAAGAATTTGTTGATCGTCGATCTGGCAACCTTGGGCACTCCGCTCATAATAATATGGGATTACGCGACTGCATGTCGGTCGACGCTGTCTTCGCTTCGGCCGCCGCGCCGGCATCAAGATTAGAGTGACCTGCGAATCGAATCAAGCTATCTTTTTCCGTAATTATTTTGAATAATATTTTAAATATTTTTCTTATTTGGATTAAGATTTAATATAATTTTATTTTTTTACGGTTCTTATTGGTGTGTTGTTTATTTTGTGCGTGTTGTTGATGATTGCTTTAAATAAGCGAGAAAAAATCTAGAATTACTAGTAAGGCTGTGACCTAGTTTTTAAGTCTTTAAGAGTCATTACTTTTCAACTAGAGAATCTGTTCCCAAAAATATTTTAACTCCGTCTCAAATTTTAACGGTCCTGGAGATTTGATAAAAGGCTGTTAATTATATTTTTTATTTATTTCGGCAATCGTAAACTTTTAAAATTTAATTTAAATTTAACCCCTTTAAAGAGGTTTATAATTTTTTTTTGTTATATTGGAAAATAAAAACTTTTAGACTTTTTGTAATTATATAAGTAAACCGATATAAATAAAATTGTTGTCCCAAAATAAAGAAAAGTCTTTAACTGGCCTGGGCCGACCAAGCAACCGAACTACTTATTTAGACACCGCCAGTCGACAAAGTGGCTAAGTCCCGATGTCCCTGCTTTGTCGCACTGGCACGAGGTAGAACTCTGGAACGGCCGGTACCTCAGGGTTCCATCTTGTTACCCCTATGCGACAGAGACGGGAATAAACAATATTTCAATGACAAGGGCGCAAGGATACCTCTAAGAAAATTAAACCCTGATTTTTCCACGAACTGATTTTTAAAAAATTTACAGGAACCCTCCTGTCCGCCTGCAATATTACCCTTGAAGACCCAATAAAATCTAAATACATGGTATTTAAACTATTGAAGCGCCGGTAAGCCCGGGCAAGCCTGTGTTTTCCAGGTACGCCGCAAAATTACTCCGATTTCGAGCTGTCGCTTACAGTACCTAATAAAGCTTACAAAAGTCTAGACCAAAGACGCGCGGAACGCAATGTATTAAATACAACAGGGATTAACATGACCGCATAAAAACAAAAATATCATCAAAAATGCGATTGACAACCAATACTTCAACGTTCGGCGTTCGGTAGATACGGACTGATTATTGTGTGTGTCTAGTCGCATTGCGGCCACGGTATTCCCCTCTTTTTCTTGGGTCGGTAGAAGGAGATTGCATCAGAACTTTAAAATTAGTTTGACTTACCTTTTTATAATTACATATTATATTATTGCTAAAGTTGGTTTTATCCCTTATTTGGTGGTATTAATGCTAATAATAACAATAATAATATTAATAATAATGGGTTTTTAAAATCTGCTGAGCTCAAGTCTGAGACCGAGAGTTTCCTACTAGCATGTCAGGATGTGGTGATAAACACATTGGTATACCGAAGTCAGATTTCTAACATTCCTGAAACTGCTTGTCCAGCATGTCGACAGCAACCCGAAACACTTATGTACTTATTGTCAGCTTGTCCAGTGCATGCTAAGGTCCACCGACATAACGATGCGCCGGCACTTTTTATTATCACCTAAGACATTACTACGGCATCGATGAAACAGCAATTCTTCCTTTTGGGTTGAGCGCGATATCGAGGCAGTAGGTGCAGTTGTCCTGATATCGTCCCCTTGATAAAAGAAATAACTCTATGTATGGATTGAGTTCTCTGCCCCAGGAAAACCCAACAGGGATATAAAGGAACGGAAGAAACAAGCCAAGTATCAGGATCTTCCGAACTTTGGAGACTCTACCCGGGACTATAACGTGCGTTTTGGTTGTCCGATTGTCGGTTTTGGGGGCATGAAGGAAAATGTCTGGGGGAGCTAGGGATACGTGTAAAACATTCACCCAAACAACTGGTAATAAAAAATGCAGAAATCTGTTGTCTTTGGGTTCCTTCGTTTACTGAGGCAATGAATTTGGCCGAAGATCATCCAAGCGGACTCGAGGAGGCCGATACGCCATTCCGCATGACGCCCATGGGGTCCCCGGGATGCGTCATGTCGGATTTTTGTAAATTATAATAATACATAAAATTAAATGACGTCAAAAAAAAAAGAAAATATCTACTAAAAATTAATGTCCAAAAAATCATTAAACCTGTACCGTTTAATGTCAATCAGCACATTTTTTACTGTGCTTTTAAATCTGTTAAAAATAAACAGTAACTCCAGGTGGATACGCCAATTAAAGCCCAATGCATAATAAAACTACTACGCATAGGTAATAATCTTTATTTAAATATTAAGTTATTCATCACATTTTATTATTTGTCTTTTTATTATGTAGTTTGTAGTTTCTAACCTTTAGAAGTAACTAAGGCAAAAATATTACTACTAATTTAGGTATAAAGGTTTTTGTGATTTAAAAAGCAGAACAATAAATAAACATCGGGAATTTTAAAAGTTTATATTTTTTATCTTAAGGCAGTTCACCGCTCAACGCAGTACTTAAATACCTTGTGTGTTGTAAGCTTCGAGCATACAATGCTAGTATACATATGAGTATATCCATTCTCTTATGCTCCGCCAGTTTGAATATAATTTTGGAAATTAGATTTGAGGGCTCAGAAGGGCTAAAGTTACGCTCTACACCCCTAAAATATACATTTTGCTAAAAAAGGTATTTTTCCCCATTTTTAATGATACATGTAGGTTTTTTTGGGCCACTGAATTCGAATTTAATATAAGGAATTACATTTGAGGGTTTAGAAGGGCTGAATGTACCCTTTTTTACCCCTACACCACAGACACATACATTTTACAAAATAGAATCCCTATTTTTAATGGTACATATGATTTTAGGGACACTGAATTCAAATCTAATAGCAGGAATAATAATAAGGGGGGTTAGTTTTGCTTAGTTCTGGTTAGTATTGGTTAGTTTACCCTTATTTTAATATCTTTTACCTTATAGACATTATTTTTTTCCAAAATTCCCGTTTTTTTTTAAATTTGAAAGAATGCTGTAGGTTTATTGGGTCTTTGAATTTAAATCTTAAGTCAGAAACAATATAAAAGGGGTTGGATTAAATTGTCCGTAAAATACAAATTTGTTCTTATTTTTTGATATATTATTATATTAATGTGGCTTTAAAAAATTTAAGAAAGGATTTTTTTTTTAAATACGAGTTTCTTAATTTTGAGCAAAATATATGTTTAAGTGTTGTAGGGGTTAAAAGGGTTAGTTGAACCATCATATGTAATTTCTAATAAAATATTCGAATTCGATAGCCCCAAAAACCTATAGTAACATTTTAAACAAGATGGGACCAAATCTGCAAAGTTCCAAAAATAATTAGAAATACAAAATAATAGGGCTTTACATATACAGCCAATGTTGCATGATCCACAGTGTTAACGGATTTACCATCATTTAAAATTGACAGGTAATGTAAATGCTTGGGATCTCGCATTAAATCGTGACAAAATAAATATTTTAAAGGTGTATTTGTATTACTACCTGAAGTTTTTAAACATATTTTAAACGTTTTAAATATTTTGCAGTAAAGTAAAAATTCACACAAGTCGATTTATGAAAAAAACGTTCTTTTAAAATTAATTTACATAGGAGTAGTAGGTTTTTGTGATGTCGCATTAAAAAAAAAGAAATTATTTTAAATTAAATAAGTTCATTTGATATTATATTAAAGAAAACTACTAAATTGTATAAACTATTAAAACTGTAATTATATATCTATAAATATCATGGCCTCTTTAGTATTTCGTTAAACAGATTTGCATGCCTGCATGCATTTTGACCAACAGTTTGATGTAAGCCAGTTAGTAGCTCAGACAGTTGATAAAAAAAATTCATTTGCTTTAAAATATAATAGAAGTGACATCTACGCAAGGCAGAGTCTGCATGGTTACCTAACAAATAAATAAATTAAACCAGGAAAATCAATCCCAAACTGTTTCTATTCGGAATTAACAAATTTATCTGCAGTTAAATCAAATACAGGCTTTACTTAAATATTTAGAATTTTTATTTTCGAAATTATTATTTTCTGTGTACTTTACTGCTTTCCTTCAGTAGTCTTCACTAATTTTTTTGCAAGGATTTTTTCAAATATTGTTTCTGTCTAATGTTGACTTAGACCATTACCAATATTCTTTTCAAAGAATAATTTTATGTCCGGCCAAAATAATTTGGTGGCTTTAAACTGGCAGTGGTATGATGTTACCGCAAAACCTCATAACCGTATTTTCGCAATATTTCATTCGCGACATGTATGTTTTGTTTTTTCCCAATTTTTGCTTGTACTAATAGATTTATAATCGTGTGATTCTGGTCTTTCCAAATAAACGATCAGAAAATTTTACTTTTTTTTACATTAAGTTAAGTTGTTCATTTAGTGTATGAGAATAACAAGACCCGTTATTTAGTTTAATTTAATTCCAAGCCAAAAATTAACTTGCTTCTTCTGTAAAGCTGGTAGATCATGGAATATAATATATTGTTATTCTGAACAAAAACGTTTTGTTTGCTTTGCTGTTTGTGACGAGTTATCTTGTCATGATTTGGACATACTTTCATCAAGCTGAATTAAAAAAAATATATATTTTTTTAATTTTTTACACCTTGTTGCAGTCTTTTTTGTAACAAAATTCCCCATTTTATTACGGTAAAAATGTTCCATTTTTAAAGTAACTTGTTTCTTTAATATATCTTTCGAAACTAAAGGATATTTGTAATGCAGCAAACCCCATAATACCCTGTATTTTTTTTAAATATATATTATATAATATATATATATATATATATATATATATATATATATATATATATATATATTTTTAAAATATATATTTTAAAATTAAAAAACATATATATATATATATATATATATATATATATATTTTATAATTTTAAAATTTTATATTTTTATTTTATATATATTTTTATTTTATATATTTTTATTTTATATATATATATATATATATATATATATATTTTTATTTTTATTTTATTTTTATTTTTATTTTTATATTTTTATAATATATATATATAAAAATCCCAAAATTGTATCGATCAGGGTTTTAAAAAAACTCTTTCACGCCGGCTTATTCCTTTTCAAGGTTTCAATAAGAGACAGTGAAGACAAAAATCTACAAGCAACAAAAACAGAAATGATTTTAACAAAAACCAATATAAAAAAATTTATAACTTTTCGGGAAAGAGTTAAGGGGAACAATCTTATATAACTTATCAAAATTCCCATTTATCGACTATAATTTATAAATACAACACATGTTATTTTTTTTTGATTGATCAACAAAAGTTGACCGACATTTTGTTGTCCGGTTCATTGGTTGGACCCACAAGCAGGTCTGCTTTACATTTAATTACTGAAGGTGAAGGGGTGGCTGAATAATGATATAGACATGAAAAAAAGTGCACTATAAACCGGGATAATACTTATGGGATTTTTTGGGATTCTTTTCTTAATTTTTTTAAAAATTTTTATTGTAGTCGGTTAATAAAAACTCTCCCTCTACTTTATTTTCAAAAATTATGTGGCCGCTCTCATTTTTTGTCACCCGTTCAGCTGACGCAACATATTCAAAAAATTTTTGGGAAAAAAAAACTTTTACCCTTTTAAAAAAAACCAAAACCTAAGCAAAATTCAAAAACATTAGAAAACCCTTTAAAAAAGAAAAGATATTAATTGAAATTTCCACTTTCTGTTGACCTTTTACAAACTTCCCTTAAAATTAATATATTACATACATTTTCTGTCACTAGTTTTTTCATCCATTATCTTGTTTATTTGACCAGCCTCTACACAAGATGTGTTAACCACGTCAACATTCTATATTAAAAAAAAAAAAAAGGCACAACTCCCCATTGAGGTAGACAACCGGAGGACACTCCATTTGGGCTGGGCATGAAAGCCCCCCAAGGGGAGTGTGCCTCCGGTTGTCTACCTCAATGGGGAGTTGTGCCTTTTTTTTTTTTTTTTAATATAGAATGTTGACGTGGTAACAAACATCGGCGCTTTCAGGACGATGACGGGTTTTTTTTTTTGTTAAATAAACAAGTATGATAATGGATAGAAAAAGTTGGCCGGGGTGACAGACATTATGTAATATAATTTAAAGGGGAGTTTAATTTAAAAGGTCAACAAGAAAGTGAAATTTCATTTAATTTTTCTTGTTTAATTTTTCAATGTTCTTCGAATTTGTAAAAGTTTTCAGTTTTGTTTTTTTTTTTTATTAAAGAAAAAAAAAAGTTTTTTTTTTAAAATTTTTTGAATATATTGTCAGCTGCATTTTTGGGTGAAAAAATAGGCGACATTAATCTTTTAAAAGCATGGGGGGGTAAAAAAAACAAAACCAATAAATTTTAAAAAAAAAATTAAAAATGAAATACACAAAAATTACAATAAAAATTTACCCCACCAAGGGTTGGGCGCCCAACCTTTTTCAGCCCCTTTAATAGGGGTTTCCCAACCCTAATTTTAGAAAATTAGTAGAATAGGGCCCCAAAAAAATCGGTAGAAATTGGTAGAATCCAAAATAAAAAATCGGTAGATCTACCACCTTAATTTAGTGGTTTTTTAAAATTTAAAAAAAAACTTAAAAACTTTTTTTGAAATTATTTATTGTTTATGTTTATACATGTTTTGTTAAGAAGTTTTAAATGATCTGGACTAGGCTGCCCATTGTTCTTTGTTGTGTAACAAATCCTCTGTTTTTAAAAAAAAAGTTAGTATTTCTGCAAACCACTGAACACTCCCAAAAAAATATGGAGAGTAGAGGTAAGGAGCTACATCTC
>JAHBCN010007821.1:0-7500 GCA_019359885.1 Listronotus oregonensis | reverse complement strand
AAAAAATTAAATGGTACGGCATACTTTTTTTACGGTAGTTTTAAAGAGTATAAAATGGCTAAATTTTGGCGAAAACCGTGTTCTGATATTTTTATTCGTTTTCGAGTTATTTTCAAATAACCTATTTTTTTTCCAAAAATTAATGTTAGCCATTAAACAAATGCTTTTTTCTGCGTATAAGTCTTAGCTAAGTAGGCCTTGAAAACAATAAAATACTTTTATTTTTCTTTAAATTTTTATTTTTATTCCAAACATAAAGAAATAAAATTAATACTTTATTTAGCAAAAACCATTCCTTACTTTGATCCAGATTGCCATGGATACAAAATTTCGTCAATCTACAACCCATTGATTATTTAACAATTTCTACAACTAGTTTATGATTTGTCCAGATTTGTATTTTTTTTTTTCAATTGTTAATTAACTGAATTAATAAAAATGTCTTATTACACTGCGGAAGCCTATGACATGTTAGACGTTTATTTCCAGTGTTTTGAAAATGCTTGTTTAGCTGAACGAGAATATGCTACTAACTATCCCGATAGAAGGCATTTTAGAAGAAAAGTATTTACCCGTTTGTCTAGATGTTTGCGCTAAACAGGACGGGTGCATCCTATTCCAGCGCCTAGAAGATATTGGCGAATTTGAAAAGACAATATTATCAATTTACTTGCATATTTTCAGATCAATCCACATGTAAGCACCAGAATAATAGCTTTGGATTTTAATAGACCATAAACTGCACCCATATCATATTGTATTGCATCAGGCTCTTTCGGAAACTGATTTTGACAGAAGATTAGACCACTATTACTGGTTAAGAACGATGGTCGACGAAGATCTCCATTTTTTGTCCCACATACTATGTACTGACGAAGCTACGTTCACGAGCATTGGAGGTGTCAATTTGCATAATATGCATTATTGGTCCGTAGATAATCCTCACTGGATGAGTAAGTAGATCATCAAAATCGATGGAGTGTGAATGTGTGGTGGCATTTTGGGTGACCGTTTATTTTTTGTGGTTTTTGAAACAAAGAGATTTATTTGAACTTTTTAACAAACGTCTTACCGGCTCTTTAGAAAACGTTCCTCTACAAACAAGAATAAACATGTGGTTTCACCATGATGGATGTCCGGGCACTTTTTTCAGAGAGTTCGTAACTTTTTAGACCAGAATCACACAAACCGTTGGATAGGAAGGGAAAGTTTGTTTCCATGGCCAGCTAGATCCCCAGATCTACTGTGCTGGATTTTTATTTATGGGGAAGAGTAAAGACATTGTTTTTCAGACACGTTCTTCTACCCCAGAAAATATGATTGAAAGGATTCAAAATGCTATTACTCAAATTCCAAGACCTGAAATTGAAGAGCTGTATTAAGCACCCACCGTAGGCTAAATCGTTGCATTAAAAATAATGGAAAGCATTTTTGAACATTTGTAAAGACATTTCGTTTTTGTTCTCTTTTTAAACAATAATGTATTTTATCATAATTTCTGTTTAATAGAGTTAGTGTTCTAATAGTGTCCTTGTTTCATCTTGCTGTTAGCACGTTTGCTTTTAAATGCGTAAGTTTTAAATTAAAATAAAAGTATTTTATTGTTTTCAAGGCCTACTTAGCTAAGATTTTACGCAGAAAAGCATTTGTTTAATGGCTAACATTAATTTTTGAAAAAAATAGGTTATTTGAAAATAACTCGAAAACGAATAAAGATATCAGAACGCGGTTTTCGCTAAAATTTAGCCATTTTTATACTCTTTAAAAACTGCCGTAAAAAGTATGCCGTACCATTTATTTTTTTAAGAAAATTTGAAAACTGAAACTTTTACGAACAGCGCCTCTGGAAAAAAAGGTAAGAACTAGCGACCATCACTTAAATAATTTTTAATAAGCTTAAGATTCTCTGTCAAACGAACTAAAGTTGAGTAAATTTGGATAATGGGTACGGAAGTTAAAGCAATTTTAAAACAATTTATTTACCAGCTCCCCACACCCTTATTATCAGAGAAACAAAAAATCTTGAAAGCAAACTGACAGAATTGGATGAACTTTTTATTCCGTTTTCAAAATAGTACCTTAATGAAACAATTTTTTCAAATTTTCAAATTTTTTGTTTTGTCTTAGCAGTTACGCCATCTAGCGGCCATTCTAAAAGCTTTAAAATATTTTCGTTTAATCTCCTTTGGCCGATTTAGTGAGTTAAATTTTTTCCCGAGGCTCTAGGACCTATGGTTTTCGTAATAACGTACCTCGCCACCCTTAGTGGGATACCCTGTATTTATACAATAATCGTTTGAGTGATCGTTTGAAAATGTGTGTTTATGTTGAATTTTAACACTGACTACTTATGGAAATCTGTACTAATAAGGTAACTATATTAATTTTTGTAATTATACAGCTCTATTGTGTTTTTTCTCTTTGTATTGCAGAGTTCTGAGAAGGCCTCATACCAGAGAGCCGAATCGTTAATTTTAAAATTATATTTTATTTAGAAAATTTTGTTTTATCTGCCTTTAAACCAAGAATATATATATATATATATATATATATAGTATATATATATATATATATATATATATATATATATATATATATATATATATATATATATATATATATATATATATATATATATATATATATATATATATATATATATATATATATATATATATATAAACCAGGTGTTTCTCAAAGGTGGTTCCCCCCTATAACTTTTTTATTGTTTAAGATGGAAAAATCAAATTTGGCGTGTTGATATATGACCTCAACTTTTGAATATTAAATGGAACACCCTGTATTTTTTTCACCTATTCCATAGAAAATGACATCCTAAATACAATGACACCCCATATGTCAACTTTTGACATTTTCTTAAAAAAATATTAAATTTTTTAAAATTCAATCTAGAGTGCCATGACCTTGTTAAAACAACCAATTTTAGGTCAAGGAGGCGTGAAAAAATAGTTTTAATTATCTGACGAATTTTATGTCTTTTCCAGTTAGGTAAAAAGATTCCAAAATTGTATTTCTAGACATAACTCAATTTTTTCAAATAGAACGATATTGGCTCATTGGCATATTTGAAAAGAGCATTTCTTTCTGAATAATTTGATACCCCACACTTGATATTTTAAGTTAAATCAACACCAAAAAATCAAAAAAATAGACATAGTAATTGTTGCTTATAAAATAATCAAACATCCGGGCCATGGCATTGATTAAAAGAAACATATGCATTTCGGCAACTTTGAGAAACACCCGGTATATATATATATATATATATATATATATATATATATATATATATATATATATATATATATATATATATATATATATATATATATATATATATATATATATATATATATATATATATATATTCATATATATATATATATATATATATATATATATATATATATATATATATATACAATTATAAAACACTATGCAAAAATATTTTTGCCAAACTTTATTGCAATAGAGAAACAAGAGATTTTTCTATTAGTTAATTAAAAATAATATTTTCGTTATACAAGTATTACAAACTAACTGCGCTATGCGTGCTGATTGGTCAGTAGGGTATATACCTTTCCCTGTTAACCAATCAAAACCAGCGTAGAAATATTGAATTACCCTTTCCTCTTTAGGTAAGTAAGTTTAGAACCTTCAAGCATATACCTACTAAGGGTACCCTTCCGTGCAAACAGCGGTTGGAAAGAAAAACCTTAATAAGTCGGAGAAGGGTATATACGGTAACGACCAATCAGCACGCGGAGCGAGAAAGAAAGATGGGAGTTTACTGCGCTTTTTCTCTCGCACGCTTGTTCGCAAGGCAAAGCTGCAAGACTACCTTTATAGGTATGTGCTTGAAGGTTAGAATTGCAAAATTAACTTCGACATTTATATTCGGGATTGATACTTGCTTCCGCATTTGGAACTGTAGGCACTTTGAAAATAAATTGTACCATAAGCAAAACTGTAGCGTCTATTATTTTTACTATCAGGGTTATTAATAGTAAAAATTATTGCCAAAATGAGTGCGCACTGAATACATCGGTGTCCTTTTTTAACTTATAAAGATAATAAACTACAGAAATTTATTAAGTTTGCTCTGGTTTTACCAATGATTTTTGCTATGAAACTTACCACCAATCTAAATTGTTTAATGGATTTCACATACTTGCGATGTGGCCAGATACTTTCCGTACTTTACATCGTATAATTTACGTTTTCCATTCAGTTTTTGTTGACTTTTAGTTTAGGTTTAACAGGACTGAAAGTATGTAGGAAAACAAAACGAAAGCATTATGAAATACTTATTTGTCAAAAATAGTCTATTTAGTTCTTTTATCCATTTCCATAATACTAAGCTACAAGAAAATAAGCATTAGTGTTTGTATATAAAGGATGTTTAAAAACCATTAAATTCTTTAGATGGGCAATAAAGTTTAAAGTCACCATTCAAGGCATGTGCAAATACAATAATAAGGTCAATTTGTAAACCGAAATATTGTGGAAAGATAATAATGCTAATGGAAAGCGCAGGCATGTTAAGGCGTTAAAATATTTAAAATTCATATGATCCCAACTACAGTCAGTAGTATCTTTTATTTGTTTATTTACATTTATGCTGGAATCCAATTTTAGAAAGTTTAATAAATTAAGAACACAGGTTCACAAAAACAAAATTGTGTGTACTGGGTGTCAAAAAAAGATTTTCTGGAGTATTTTTTTCCACTAAACACGAATCTTAAGTCAAAATTGAGAGGTCACACAGCAAAATATCGAGAAAAATCCTAAAAACCGATAAACATCATACTCTAGTATTTTTTCTGTATGATATTATCATCTTGCAGTTTTTACTTGTTTCTCTTTCTTTAATATCCAACCGTTATTTGCAAATACATTAATTACTACTTATTGTGTCTTAATTAAGTATCATATTAATAAAATTTAGTCTTTAACAAAAAATAACAAATCGGTAGATTAAGTCCGTTCCTATAAGAGATAAAAAAAAAGTAAAACAAAAAATAGTGTTTTTTAGATTATCTATATAAAAAGTTATATAAACATTTTTGACGGGAAAAATAATTAAAAAGATCTAAACAAATATTTTATTTTGACAAAAAAATCAGTTCAAAATAGGAAAAAATATATTATGATTGTGTTTTTTTAATATAAACCATTTTTTTATTTATTTGAATTTTAAACCACTTAAAATTTGCTGAAAAAATACAAAGATAAAAAAAATTAAACAAAAATGTTATCAAACTTAAATAAAAGGTGTTTTAAAAATACATAGTTTATGTCATATAGAGTTTTGTGTATTTGTTTTTAAGATATAGATATGAATTTAAGAAATCGTTAATATCTAAAATTACGCCTTTTCTTGATTTTTCCTTTTTGACACCCAATTTTAACTTCAGACATCACACATAATTTTCTTTGTGAACCTGTGGAATTTTCATTTTATTAATAAATATTCTAATTTAGATGGAGTGCTACTAAAGTATTGTTGAAAAAATATATAATACCGCTCTTGCAAACCACATAACTTTGAGTTTGAAAAATACAGGATGCAAAGTGCAATTTTGGATATTCATAACTTGGAGATAATTTGAAGAAGTGACTAAATAATATTTTATTTAAGTAAAGGGTTTCCTAAATTACTTTATTTTAAACAATACAAAGAAATAAAAATAAACAGAATAGTTTAAAGAATGTTGTTACTTATACTATAACCACAGGTGGCATAACATTTCTCTTTAAATTTTTATAAAATATAAAAATTCATTTTAATCAGTTAAATTTTCAAATAATCGTGGCAACACCGCTGAGTGTAAATAAAATTTCTCTATACCAATCTAAAAATAGCTTAACAAACAAACCGAAAAGTTTTCTTCTTCATTATAAACACGTAATTCTTGCATTTTGGGCGAATTACTAAAATATTCTCTTAAGTATTTAATAGAAAAATAGTAATTTTTCTCTGATAATATAAATATTACTTTCTTAGTGTTCTAAACCAAGAAATTTGTCTAGCAAATCTCTTTCCTTAAACAAGTTCATATTTTAAGTGTTCTTACAAAGGTGTTCATTTTCCTAAGCTGGTAAAGCTTTTCTAAAAATTTCTGTGTCAATTGTAACGTGACACATTCAACGTAAAGTTTAAAGGTAACTAGAAATAAACTTTATGATGAAAGTGATCTAAAAGACTAGATTTGTAATTACAAAAGTGCTTGATGAATGGTATGTTAGGAAAATAGCTGAGTAGTCAAGGTAACATCTAAACTTTGTGATATTATATATTTCCAATAAACTATACCAAGTGTGACAAAAGTGACAAGTTATACGGAGTGTCGTATTTTTACCCGTAATGGACTTCGCAGTCGAGAAGGCGATTCGGGTTTTTAAGTGAACTAAATAATTTCTTTTACTAAATTTAAGTAAATTTTTGCGCCAAATTCAAACGCACATTTTTTAACTTTTTCTTCTTATACTTTGGTTTAAGCCCTATTAATAAGAATGTAAACATCTGGTATTTTCAGTAGATGTTTCAGATTTTTAAGACCCTGGCAAATTTATTCAAGGTTTTATTTGTCCCCATTTTAAAGGTAATTTGATCCCTTTTTTTTTTAATAATATATATATAAATATATATATATATATATATATATATATATATATATATATATATATATATTAAAATATAAAATATATTTTAATTATATATAATATATATTATATATATATATATATATATATATATATATATATATATATATATATATATATATATATATATATATATATATATATTTTTTAGATATTAACCTAATTTGCTGATAAACCCCATTGGCGTATTACACTATATTCTATGATTTTGAAAATAGCAATAGTTTTTTACAGGGCGTCCCAAAACCAATTTTCCCCTTTTTTTTCAGTTCTTTTTTTTTCACAGCGAGTCTTAACTTTTTTAGTGGGAAAACAACGATAAAACGTTTCCCCGCCAAGCCTTACATATAAATGAACTTCTGCTTTTTAAGTCTTTTATTTTAAAGTGGCAATATCAAGTAACAAAAACTTATGCAAATGGCTAGTCTATAAACTATCTGGGATTTTTCTTTTATTTTTAAATCGGGTCTTTTTATTGAAATAAAACTTGGCACAGTTAGAACATTGACCAGTGACGTAGCTTCGGGCAATTTTATTTATTTTTTTATTTCGTTGTAACTTTTTTTTGGTATTAACATTATTCATAATTTGGTACATTCTTATAGTTTGCCTAGTTTTGCATAAAAAAGTTGCTCTTGTATTTACTTAATAAACTTAACAGCTTTCGAGATATTTTAATTTTGAACCTGCGGAAACCGTAACATTTAAAATTAAAGGAAATTAAAAAAAATATATATATATTTAAAAATTTTCTCTTTTCCCCAAAATCATTTATTTTTTTTTATTACCCCTTTTTGGGTTTTTGTAAAAATA
>JAHBCN010007820.1:0-41590 GCA_019359885.1 Listronotus oregonensis | reverse complement strand
TTTGTAAAATGTCCCATACTTAAGTCTAACAGTTTTTGACATTTTTTATATAAAAAATGACGTTTGCAAATCCTAAAATTATAATCAATTTTTCGTATAAGGAAGTCTTTATTATTTAATTGCGATTGGATTTATAGTTGAAAAGGACCTACTTTAATAGATTTTTATAATATTTTGATAATATAATATTTTGATAACTGTTAATACAGGGCTTATAAAAAATAAGATTAAAATGAAATTAAGAAAAGTGCCATAAATCATTTTTTTAAATGTTAAACTCCATACTTTATACTTTTATGGTATTTAGCATTAAAAATAAGGGTAAGTTTGTGTTAAGTTGCTTATTTTAAAATTGTGTAGTTTTTGAAATAATTCAATTATAGTAAAAAACGTGGGGTGCTTAATATTAAAAGTAACAATTATTTTATGGTAAGCTATTTATTAAATTAATGAAACACAAAATTGAAGCTCTGTACCTTGCAGGTTAGCCAAGGTTGCTGCCAGCTCTTAGACTATAAGAAAAGGGGTTTTAAGATTCACATTAATGTCGTTTTATACATTCCTTACACACATTTTATTGCTTTTTAACATGTATTTTGACCTTTATGTATGTATGTACGAGTATGTAACGGAATATTTCAAAGTACAGTCATTACAGTACAGTACTTATTTCAGAAAGCCTGATTAACTTGATAATTTGTACAGAGGTCAAGAGTCGATGACAATACAATTATTTTATAACTTCGTTTTAATGTCCTGACTAGGATCATTAAAATAAAAAGAAAAAAATATCTAGATTAGTTTGCAGGTTAAGTGTATATCATTCACAGAACGACGGTAATGGATATAATTTTTAAAAAATCTTACCACTGAAAAATATATGTAAAGCAATTAAATGGTACAATTATGCTACCATAGATGTCGCTACAGCATTTTTCTACATGCTTTAAAAAAATTGTTCAACTGGCTGACTTTCTTATTTTTTAGTCTTAAAACAACATCAAAAGTAATTAAAATTGCTTTTGATGTTGTTTAAACACTAACAAATAGGAAAATAAATTATACTTTAAAAAAACTAAAAAATACGCTTTAATAGCAGTTAAAAAATAGAAAATAGTTTTTAATTATAAACAGTTTGTGTTACAGTTATAAAAGTTTAATAATTAATTGTTACTAAATAATTTGGAATAAGATTAAAATAAAAATTAGGTTATTTACAAAATTTTTTAATTAAAATAAAAAAGCGTTCAGTGCAATTTACTATATTTTTATTATAACACCAATTTTGCAAATAGCTACCAATAAATAATTTTAACTTAATTATTGGACTTTCTATCAATATCAATTTCTTTCAATCAAACCCTTTGCACTTAAAAATTATCTTTTACTTTTTAGTTCGGTTTGCTATATAAGCGTGTTTTTTTAAGTTTTTTATACTGTATAATTTAATTAAAAGTAGATAAAACATATTAACTTTAATAAATATTACATGTTTTTCTAAATAAGTATTATAAACGCCATACAATGCTAATTTATACATACCAATTTAACACTAGATAATAGAGTTAAATGGTGCGTTTTGAAAAATTATCACCGTCAAAAAACAGGATGTTATACAGAAAAATAATGTTGCGGTACTTACACCTCATTATTTAATTTAATTTTTTGGCGCGACTGTTTTGTTTCATATGAACGAATTTTCAGTAAAATTACTGCGACGATATTTACTCTTTCTTTTTGCTTTGTGAGTAGGTGACGAGAAAGGACCCAGCACGGGGTGGGGGTGTGATGGAATAAGGTAAGAAGGAAGCGTATCCAATCTGGGCACAGAAGATTCAAGTATATTTTATGACCTTCTTTTGGTAACATTTTAATAACCTATCTCAGCACAAATCTTCAGGTAAAAAACGGTCATCATAAATATTCTTATTAAGTAAAGGGTATTCCACTAAGGGGTTTCAAAAGTTTTTATTTACTACTCCTTCTTATCTCAAGTTTTTTTTGTTATTCGGGTTTAAATGCATTGGGGAATTCAGTACAATTTTAAAAATGGAGCGCTATACAGTCAAGTAACGTGTTTACATTATTAACATGTATT
This sequence comes from Listronotus oregonensis, assembly GCA_019359885.1. NCBI lineage: Eukaryota > Metazoa > Arthropoda > Insecta > Coleoptera > Curculionidae > Listronotus > Listronotus oregonensis. Next base: position 39,492 of record JAHBCN010007820.1, on the reverse strand, counting down.
TTCAAAATGGGTCTTCTGTGAGAGCCACGTATCGGCGAAATCGTAATTTTGGTGTACGCAACCATCCTTCAAAAGTAACCATTCGCAAAATAGTGCATAAATTCGAAACTACTGGATCTGTGAAAGATATTAAAACAAAAATACGGGAATGATCAGCTCGTTTCGTTGAGAATATTTAGACTGATCGGGAAAGTGTGGCTGAAAATACACAAATCTTTGTTGAAAGGCGTTCACAACATTTGGACATGGGCAGAACATCAATATGGCGAATTTTTTAAAAAAGCTTTCGGACTACATCCTTACAAAATTTAAATTACACAGGAGTTAAAGCCAGCCGATCATTGACTACGCCGTGCTTTTAGCAACTGTATCCTACAGAGGAAGGCAGAGGACAATAATTGTTGCAATAATTTTTTTTTCAGTGAAGAGGATTATATCCTCTTAAACGTTTACGCAAATAAGTAAAATTGTCGCATTTCGGCCAATAAAAATTCTAAGGATATTTACGAAAAGCCAATACATTCCCAACGTGTGACAATTTGATGCGGTTTTTGGTTTGGGCGTATCATTAGTCTGTATTTTTTTTAATGAAGACAAACAGGCTGTTGCAGAAAACAAAGAGCGATACCGAACAATGATTTATGTTTTTTTATGGGATGAGGTAATGGACATGAATGTAGACAACATGTGGTTTCAACAAGATGGAGCGACATGCCATACAGCACTGAGTTTATTGCGTACACGGTTTGGAGGGAGGGTTATTTCAAGGAATGGGGACGTAAATTAACCACCAAGACATCGTCTCCTCGGTAGCGTAGTGGTCAAAGTCTTGGCTCCCCATCCCATAGGTTGCACTTTGGCGATCCGTTGAGGGTCTGGGATGGGTTTTGGGTGGTTGTGGTTAGTAAGCCTTTTGAACAGCATGTTGAAAGCTACCTCTCTGCAAAATTTTAGCGAATTTAGCCAAGAGTCAATTTCCATAAGGATTGTGGGTTTTTTTGGAACTTTGATAAAATTTATGTTTAATGTAACAAACTACTATTTGTATATTTATTATCTGATAAAAGAAACGATCCTTTTAAGGTATATAGGGTAAATTAACTTCGACCCTCACCATTACGATCTCGGATAATATAGGAGATACAAAGATGGTTAAATTGATGCAAAGTTGCGCATTTATGTGACCAACAATGTGCAACTTAGACAGTTTTAAAATTCCGAGTACTTCCGGAAATATCTTACAAAAATAAATTTTAAAATAATTTGCACATTTACCTTGCCACTTCTTCCGTGCTATTTAATGGTGCTTTCAGATTTCACAGCCGACGTTTCGTCATTCGGCCACCATTATAAACGTTATTTTTTATTATGTCCTTTATTTTTACCTAGATAAATAATGCTTTTTATTTAGATTTTAACAACGTATATAATATGTTATATTTTAAAAGCTCGTACCCTTATTTATTTACAAAAAAAAATCTTTTTGGAACCAACCGTATTCCAAAAATTATTGAAATTATATGACTTGTGCAAATAGCGGTGTTCTTCTAATAAATCCATATATTTGTTAATCACAATTTTAAATATTTAGCTTTGCAAACCCAGAAAATGGTATTTTTCAGTCACATCTTGAGCTACATATATTTGGAGTTCCTAAAAGCAACCCATTGAGGCGATACTTCACATTTAAGAGTCTAGTTTGCTAATCACTGCAACGTTATATTTTTATTATATTTTTTAATTGCAGAATTACTGATATCACAAACCTGATACTGACAACAGCAGGTTGTTAGGACCCTATTCAAATTTAATCGTACATAAAATCTTTTACGCTTTACGTAGTTATAATTATACCATTAAAAAACAAAGTTGGCCATTTAAAAAAAATAAAATATTTCACCCCTTGTATCAATAACTTCAAGCCAAATATCACTCGCCAAATATTAAAATTCTACAAAACCATAAATATCCCGGCCAATATGGCATTTTTCCCCGTTTTTTATGAATAAATATCTGTCAATTACCTGACCAAATGATAAAAATTTCAAAATCTAATCTAACAAAGATCGTTAAAAACGAGGTATAACAGCCTCAATCTGAAAAGTTTCGGTTGTAAAAAATCGTCCAATAAAAGGACGGGGAGAAACTGCACAAGGGAATTGTTAAGCTATTTAATTACTTACAAATTAAATTATGTTAAAATGTTTGACCACACTACACAACAAAATATATTTAAAAATACCAAAAATATATTTTTTACATATACAGGTGTAAGAAGATTAACTGAAAATATGTTTAGACACATTCCACTAGAAAAGTTTTTAATAAGTAAAAACAAACTAGTTAAGTGGATGGACAGGTTCTATCCTAGAAAGTTTAAAGGTTAATGGAAGGTCAGTACTATAAAACAATTTTAAATAAGTATAGGGAAAAAGGCCTTTTGGATCTTGCGCATTAATTACTACTGTCACGTTCGGATTTCCATAAAATAAATACCGTTTTTTTTTTTGGTGTTACGGATTTTTACCACACAATTAGAAATTGTTTTTTATCACTAGTAAAGTTAGAAAGTTCAAAGTAAATTTTAGAAATTAATTACGGTTTTTGGGACACTCAGTATCACTTGCCACTTCTGTGACACTCGGTACAAATTATTTGCCAACTATCTTATCAACATGTTTAGATATTACCTTTTTATGAAGCTAATCTCCTACAATACCATTAACTAAATCAATTTAATTTCATTTGAAGGTAGCTCTACTAGCTAAGAAAAATTGATCACTTTCGTACAAACCTTACAATTTGAATTGGTTACACAAAAAGATGTACTAGTCAAATTTCTTGAACTAACACGAAGAAAGTAGTATTGCACTACCATGGATGAAATATCCATTAAATATTTAAAAGAACATTTTGGCGCCTCGCCCGAAATGTTAGAGATATTTTCAGACGATGGGCACGTTTTGCAAGAAAATATTAGCGTACTTTTGGCTATAGAAAAATAGCATTTATGTTGCTAGATGTGTTTCTGCAACACAAAGAATATTTAAAATGTTTAACTATATACTTATTTTATTTGCTTTACGGCTATCTAAAGTGTAATTTTGGATTTTATATCATCTGCTTTAATATGGAAAAAATATAAAGACTATTAAAAAAGAGACTATAAAAAAAAGGTCTGATCTAAACCGAAAACATTAACCCTTTTAATAGCACATTTAAAATGGCAGTGTACATGTAAGTTACTTGGCAAAGTTCGTATGTTTTTCAGTTTACAAAGTTATATTAAGATGGTATTTCCCACGTTTTAAAAAAAACAGCTAAAAGAAAATATTGTGGTGTAATAATAAAACAGTTTTTACTAATATTTATTTTATAAAAATACATAAATAAATACTTATTACGTACACAAAAACAGCTGCCCCAAATCTGAATGTGTTGCCAACTTAAGTTTATGGCACACACTGATTTTTTTACGAAAGGGTATCTTAATGACAGTTCTTTTCATAGCGGGATGTACATATAGAAATATTTTCTGGCTCGAAAAAGAAATCCAAGCTTTTTTAAAGCTGCTGTTTGTGACAGTTAAGATCATTCTCAAAAGTAATTGGATCCTCCATAATTTGTTTAGTTAATAGTTTATCAGAACTAATCAAAAAAGGAGAATGATACTGATTAATACTATACGGGTGTAAAAAGTATGGATGCTCATCATTTTAATGGGCGACAGTTTGGGGCTCAAAATAAAATCGAAAAGTTTATATGACATTATGTCAAAAATTGACAGATTTTTTCTAAACGATGTTAAAGTCATGCACTTTGAAAGCAGTTATTTCTGTAAACCGTAACAATTGGAAACTTTTTTCTTAATCGCTTATCAGTAGATTCATTTGATAATAAAATAAACTTAATTTTAAATGTTTTAGTCTACAAATAAAAAAAAATAATGATTTTTTAACAATTGTTCTCCCCGTTAAAATTAAAAAAACAATTGGCAACAGAGCGATACCTTTGTGCAAGTCAGTCTACAAAGAAGCTCCTCGATCCAGCCACGATATTTTTTTTTGTTTTTGAATCGGGAAAAATATGCCGGTATGTTTTAAAATTTAAACAAAAGTATTGCAATGTACCTATAAAGACTGATGAAAACGGAATTAAAAGAAATCTTATTCTTTAAGAAAACAAAAAAATGTTGTTTTAAAGCATAATTAGTTGTGTTCTTAAAATGGATATTAAGCTTATTCTTTGGTGATACAATTATTTTTTAATTCAAATAAAAACCAAACAATTATTGATTGTTTTTACTTAAATTTAATATTAAAATAAGGTGCAGGAAGTAATTTTTATTATTTTATGTAAATGAATGAACATCTCCTTAAAAAAAGTGTAAACAGTACAAAAAACTACAACAACGTTCGAAGTGGAGACCCGCCGCTTCGGAAACAGACGCGGTGTTGCCATGTTTTTAAAACTTGAAAAGGGCATAGTTTTGACAATTAAGTCATTCTACAAGTATGATCCTCCATGTAATTTGTTTAGTTAATAGTTTATCAGAACTAATCAAAAAAGGAGAATGATACTGATTAATACTATATATCTGTTAATCGAAATCAACACAGCCTTTCGGGATCGAACAGCACCTCGGCTCAAGGCTCGATCCGCCTTGAACCTGGGGTTGTACAGTGGTTCGTATTGACAGCTTGGCCCGCAAAGACCCCTACAAAAGGTTTTATTTTACAAAAAAAGTAAACGATTAGAAACTCTATCGCGTCAAGCTGCAGGTGGATAGACTGCATGCTTAAGAGTAGATCAATATATACTTCAATTCTTGAAGAAATTCCTATAGCTCGGGTTGAGCAAGGATGGGGAGGGGGGGTTCTGTCCCAATGCTATGGAACCTTGTTGTCATGGACAACCTACTAAATGTCCTACAACTGGAAGGGTCTCAAACATTGAAATACGCAGACGATCTCGTCATTATGGCCAAGGAAAATTTAACAACACTGTTAGGGGTAAAAGGCAACAGGTCCTAAACGCAGTTACTAGATGGACTAAACATAAGCCTTTCCAAATCAGCTATAATCGCCTTCATCAAAAAGAACAAGAGGGCCTGAGACCCTGAATTTAAGAGGTAAAACAATCAAGATTGTGAAAGAGGTAAAATATTTAGGTGTCATACTAGACTCTAAACTTAGCTGGAACCAATATCTACAGAATAAGAAAGAAACCGGAGATGATCCTTATGTTAATCAAACGCGCTTATGGAAAAATATGGGGCCTTAAACCAAAGATGGCTTATTAGTTATACACCCTGGTGGTAAGACCTATGATAACATACGCATCACTGGTATGGTGGACAAAGATGTGATAAAGAACAGGTGTTACAGAACTGGCCAGATACAGAGGCTTGCTTGCTTGGCTGTAACAGGAGCAATCAAAACAACCCCATTAGCAGCCATGGAGTGTCTCCTGGATCTCCAACACTTAAACTCATAGTGATGGGGAGGCAAATAAGCTATTTTCGACTGCAAAAAAACAACTGATGTCTACGTTACACTAAGACATACCGACAAAAAATGTCAGGTTGGTGATAACATCTTGGACGTGAGAACAGACCAGATGATTCCCCAATACTCATTTAACAAAAACTTCTAGGTAAACATTCCAAATAAAGGGCCCATCAAAAAGAACGAAGAAAGAACTACTCAGACAAAGTAGGAAAATACTTCGCATAACACAGGCACACGTTCAATTTTAAAATCGTATTCTTGAACACGTTGTAACCATCGTGCTATCTGACCTTCAGGATTCTTGAACTGAAGCAACCACTTGAGTGATGCATGGTCCGTCCTTAGGTGGAATTTCTGGCCATAAAGGTACTTATGGAAGTGCTCCAGTGATTTGACAATAGCTAAAAATTTTTTTTGGTCACACAATAATTTCGTTCAGGTTTCGAAAGAACTTTGCTGAAATACGCTATCACTTTTTCTTGGCCATCTTGTATCTGTGACAAAATTCCACCAATAGAAGTATTGCTTGCATCAGTGTCCACAATAAAAGTTTGATTGGGTTGTGGATATGACAACACTGGAGGATTGCAAAGGGCTTTCTTCAGTTGTATAAAGGCTGCTTCACAATCTTCGGTCCATTCATAGCTTTTGTTGTTCTCGGTAAGTAGATGTAATGGTCTGGCAATTGCAGCAAATCCATGTATAAATCTTCTATAGTAAGTGAACAACCCCAGGAAACTTCTAATTTCATGCTTGTTTTTCGGTGTACGCCAGTTTTGGATAGCTTCCGTATTCTCTGGATCTGTTTTCACTCCTTCTTCAGTAATTATGTACCCCAGGTAATTAACTTGTTTCTGGAAAAGATGACATTTCTTTGGACTAAGCTTTAGCTGGGCAGATCTTAGCTTCTGAAAAACCTCTTCGACATTTCTAAGGTGATCTTCAAATGTTTTTCCAAGAATAATAATCTCATCTAGGTATACTAAGCATGTTTTCCAAGTTAGTCCACGTAATGTTAACTCCATCAATCGTTCAAAAGTAGCAGGGGCATTGCATAGACCAAATGGCATAACATTAAACTGCCACAGTCCAGTTCCGGTTGAAAAGGCAGATTTTTCCTTATCTTCGGGATGAAGTTCTACTTGCCAATAGCCACTTTTTAGGTCTAAAGTCGAAAACCATTTTGAACCCGTCAGAGTATCTAGAGTATCGTCTATTCTTGGTAATGGAAAACTGTCCTTCTTCGTGACGTCATTAAGTCTTCTGAAGTCAACACAAAATCTGGTAAAACCATCTTTCTTCTTAACCAGGACTACTGGAGACGACCATGGACTCTGGGATGGTTCTATAATGCCTTGGTTTTGCATGTCTCCAATTAACTTGTCAACTTCGTCTCTTTTGGCTAAAGGAATTCGTCGTGGTGGTTGCCTTATCGGCGCTGCATCACCAGTATTTATTCGATGTTGAACTATGCTGGTTTTTCCCAAATCCTTTTCAGAGAGAGAGAAAACGTTTTGATTTCTTCTTAGAAGGTCTTCCAACTTAATAACCTGCACTGGATCTAATAGGGCTTTTGAAGAAATTACCAAGTCTTGCAGAGCATCAGGTAGTTTACTTAAAGGAACTTCAACAGGTGTAGTAAAGGTATGGGTAACTATCATATTAGCAGGTTGACAGGTACCAATTTTGTCACCTTGTTGGACTTGTTGAGGGTAATCTTTCAGGTTCAGCATTCTGACAAATACCGTATTTCTTCTGTTTTACGTCAGAGTTCTTGCGGGAAGAATTCCTTTAGCGTATAGTGGACTATTTTCAATTGGTTCAACTAATAGGATTTCACCTTCTTCTAAGTCTTTACACCTTGTTTGGATTATGGCTTCTGAATTTGGGGGTAATATGACATCTTCTGTAAGTACAACTTCTCGAATGGATACTTCATTGTTCCGTGGAAATCTCATTACAATCTCTTCATTACTAGTTCGCAGTATTCGTTGTGGAAGGTCAAGTACAAACATAAATTTTTTCACTTTTTTAAAAAATGTTTTTTTTTCAAAGATTTTTCCGTATAAAAAGACAGAAAAAAGATAACTTTTGTACAGATGCTGTTCTCTTTGGCAACGTGAAATAATTAAATTCATTTCTGAATATATCTTTCATTAATTTTTTCATAAAAGTTTTTATGTCTCAGTACTTACGAGTAAAAAAATACGACACTAGCATGAATTTATTGTTCCTGTGCACTGGTTTCTTTGTATACGCCTCCAATTCTTCTTCTAAAAAGATATATTAGATGTCTTTACGTTGCTATCAATGTTTGTATACTTCTAGTGATATTGGTCATTTTTACAGACGTCCAATATCAATTCTCTAAAGTAAAGGTATAACACTGGTCCTAAAACAACCATCTAATTAACTGGATACTTAAACAGGATAAAAAGTAATTATCCGAGAGATTCCTAAGTTTCGCCTTTGTACCGGCCGTTTCATTATGGGTGGCAAAGTACCATAAATCGGAAACTAATATAGTCTTGTGGAGAATATTCCTTGTAGTAAAGCGTGCCAAAAAATCAATAAGTAAAAGACATATAAACTATTACGTAAATTATATATAATTATATTTTTCTACCAAAGCACTAACATAACAATAATAATTAATAAGACAGCTATAAAATACTTGCAGTTTCTTGAAACTTTGCCAGATGTAGATGTAATTGTCAAAGTATAGTATTTTTAGAATTATACAACCTTCTTGTTTAGTAATTAACGTATGCGTAAACTGCAAAGGTAAACCTAACCGTAAACAGACGGTATGTTATAAAAATGTAAGTTATACTACTGACACAATTGTGTGATAAGTGAAATCGATCTTTTTATCAATTGACCTCCGACCAATATAGTCACGCGATAAAAAGCTACAAAATCATATCAACTGATTTTGACAGCGAGCTGGTTGTACGCAATACTAGCAGCAGTCTTCGGTTTGACTGTCATTATTTAAAATTTCATGATTAAAGAAACAGGAAAATTTTTAAGGACCCTCAATTTTCTTATGGAAAATGGGTTTCGGCCATTTTTTGAAACTTTGCATAGTAATGGGTCTCAATACGCTAATTAAAAGTCTCCACGGGTAAAAAACCCGAAAACCCTTCAACCACTTCAAAACCACCCCAAAATCACCCTTAAAGGTCACTGGGGATTTTTCTTATGGAAAATGGGTTTCGGCCATTTTTTTTAAACTTTGCATAGTGATAGTTCTCAAAACAGGCACAAAACCAAAAACCAAAAACCACTTCTCCCTCCATGTAACGTTACGTAGAATTTCGACCCTCCAATAAATACGGTTTGTTACGTAACATTTAAGATAAAAAAAAATATTAAATTAGTCGCACTATTAAAATAGGTATGAGTACTTTTTAATAATTTTTTTTTTAATAAATTTCATCTAATAAAAAAAGGAAATTAAGTATTAATGCGACAAGTGTCGAACGGCACACCCCATTAGCCAGTGCGATTTTTTCAATACAAGTATATAAAAAAAATATTTTTCAGAAGTACGTGACATCGGGTCGCACGTCAACACGTAACAGCACGTAACATGAAAAAATACCTCTCCCCCCTGTAAGGAAAATTACGTGGTTTGTGGATGACCCCTAACTTGACTAAATATAAAGATTGGTAATTTCGTGAAGAAGCGGGTTAGTTCTGGTTAGTTCCACTTAGTTTTGTATTAACCGTTAATTAATAAAAAAGTAGGAACAATTTTAAAATTAATCAGATTATGTTATGACACAATTTGAAAAAACAGCGCCGGATCTTTTGATAAGCCTAGACATATCGCATAGCTTAATTATTCTACCTACGGAAAGACATATATAAATATATATATATATATATATATATATATATATATATATATATATATATATATATATATATATATATATATATATATATATATATATATATATATATATATATATATATATATATATATATATATATATATATATTATTCATATAGTCATTGCGTCGGTAAAAGTCGTGGCTAAAAATCTAAGAAAAAAAAATAAATTGCTATTTTTTGTTTTTCTTAATTCGTTTTTTGATTTTTTTTTGCAATAAAATGATATTAACTTTGAAAAAGGGGTTACTCCGTAGGGGAAAATTTTTTTTTTTCTTTATATTTAGGTATTAAAAAACCAAAATTAATAATAAAATTGCTCTTTCAAAATTTTTTTCTTTTTTTTTATAGTTAATAGCCTATTATTTTGTTTTAACTGAAATTGTTTTGTATATGATGATAAAAATTTGTCTTTCGTTTTACTTACTAAAATGCTGATTTTAAGAAACTAATTTTTTAATAATATTTGTTTTAATAACAGTAGTGCTACGATTAGCTACCTTTTATTCCCGAACCTATAAATTTTACTTAATAAAACATCATTATTTTTATCTTCTTATTCTACCACACAAAAATTTAAATATGTTGGTCACGAAATAAATCAGCCCTAATCTCACGCCCATCGGAGTGTGAGATTACATCACAAAGGCATCCTATTTGACTTTTCCCGTGCGAGCGGTTTCGGCCCATTTGAGATAAATTTGTCCCTTAGAACCAGTCAAGTGTACGTTTAGTATTAGAGAGCAACAACATAAAGTTTTAAATGAAACGTAATTTCTTAACATGCAGCGTTTTAGATATAATACTTAAATATAATAAAGTAAGTGTACCAGTAGTCATGCACCCAGTTTTTACCATGCCCATGCAAATTGTTAAAAAATAATAATCACCTAAGTCCAAATTCGATACAATTTTGCCCCCTTCGCTGATAAATTATGTTTTACAGTTTTTTTTTTAAATCCTGCTCCTAATCATGACTCGATAGGGTCAAACTGACCTTTGATTTGGATTAGCGCCCCCAAAAAACATAAAGATACCATGTTCAAGTCTTTCAAAATTTTTACGTCAGGAGCAAGGTCTTTTTAAAGGGTTTAAAAAATCTGCAAAATTAATAGCCAACAAATTTAAAGAGTGTATATTTATTTTTTTTTGGGATTTGATCTTGAAATGCCCTTGACCCCAAAAACATAAAGATAACATGGTCCTGGGGGGCCTTTTTAAATTTTTTCCCAAATCCCACCCATATTAGGCAGCCATGTATGGGAGATGAACCGAAAAAAGAAAATAGAACAGCTTTAAGAGTAATTAAATCGTATATAGATAATGAAATTTTAAATCACTTTGACGAGACTTTAAAAAATTTTATTGAATGGAGCGGCAATGAAAATACAACACATGCAGAATTTTAATCTGCCACAACAATATACCAACAAATCGTTGATGCCACAACAGGAAGTAGCTTGAAAGAAAATGATGATGTAAAAAAAATTAAAAAGGGAGCCAGAAAACCTTAGTCTAGCACTAGAATACCCCAAAAAATCATAGATGTCAAGTAGCTTGACAGATAATGACAATCAATCAAAAATTACACGAGGACCAGCGGTATTACGATAAGTGAAATCACCGCACTATTAAATGCTAATGTTTTATCTCCCGCAAGTCATATAACTCTTTTTTTGAAAATGTTTCTGTACCGGCCTAAAAAAAGGTTTTTCCCTTTTTAAAAACGAAAAATAAATTTTGAAAGAACTTCGTCAGTGGACACCTCAAAGAAATGGCAGACATATTTTCAGAGAAAGGAACTGTTAAAACAAGAAAAAAAAGAACAAGAGGAAAAGCGAAAAGGGGAAAAAAAATTAGAAAAAAAAGAAAAAACAGAGACAGAAAAAAAAACCTTTGATTAAAAATTATAGTAAGAAAAACAATCTAGACGAGATGTAGCGACAGTAGCGACGAAAGTTCACGAAAAAATTTTCCCATGCTAAGAGTTCTGATTTATCTGAAACGAATGAGTATAAACTTTTTGATTTATTTTTAAATAAAACGATTTTTTTAAAAGGGGATGGTAACATAACTGTAGAAGCCCTGTTGTTATAAAAGGGTATACTACTTTGCAGTATTTTATGACAAACAATTTTATATTTTTAATTGGTGTTTTTGTAAAAAAAAAATTTTTGAAGGATTGACGAATAGTATATTTTCCAAGTGGAAAGGGCCCATTACACACGTTTTTAAAATTACGGTACGAGCGTGAGCGAGTACCGTAATTCGAAAGAGTGTTAATGGGCTTACCACCAAATTGTTACTATACTTTTTCTACGACTTTATGTTTAGTTTTTTTATAAATAAAAGCAAAATTATTAAAATTTAAATAACAAATTAAATAATAATACAAACATTTGCTTTTTGGGGTTTGTTTTGGAAATTTACGTAAAATATTAAAATTTTAAATTTTTAAAATTTAAAATTATTAATATATATATATATATATATATATATATATATATATATATATATTTAAATTTAAATTTCTTTTAATTATTTGTAAAATTTTTAATATTAAATAAATTTTGTAATTGGGGGTTTTTTAAATAGGAGTAGAAAAAAATTTTTTTTTTAAATTTTTAAAATTTAAAAAAACTTTTTTTAAATATTGATGTTGTAAAATATCTTTTTTTTATAATAGTTACGAAAATAAAATTTTTTGCAACTGGGTGTGAAAAGTAAAATATTTGACAACGTGAATGAGTTTTAAAAAATTTTTTTTTTTTTTTAAAAATTAAAAAAAACATATCTTTTTAAAAAGAGAAAAAAAATTGTGTGAAAAACCCCCGGGGGAAAAAATATTTTTTTAACTCATTCTGCTCTTAGGAAAATAGTGTTTTTCCCCCAAAATTGCACAAATTAAAAAACACAGCCGCAGAAAAACAATTTTACAATGTTAATGTCAAATCTATTTTTATGGTCCGCTTTTTTTTAAAAAGGGGGGCAATCCTTTTTGTACTAACAATGTAACGCAAAAAAAAATTTGTTGGGGCCCCAGGGGGTTTTTTTTAAACCCAAAAGATTTAAAAAAATTTTTTTTTTTTTTTTTTTTTTTTTTTTAAAATTTAAATTAAATCAGGTAAGTTTATGCAACTATATAATTTTATTTTTATTTGTTTAAAAAAAACATTAAATAGTAAGTTACAACTTAATATTGTTTCTTATTTTCGGCTTATGGCAATCATTAAACTTTTTCTATGGTATTTAAAAGAATGGCAACTATAGGTAAGTAAACAACATTTTTATATGCTGAATTTTTTAAAAAAAAGTCAATAAAACCGAATAATTAGGGACATTTATTTTATCAAAAGATATCAAAACAAAGTATGAAACCCCTTTTCACTTGATTAATTTTTTTAAAAAAAAATAGATAATGTTTAAATTATAACCGATCCTTATACTGGCAATTCTGGTACTTACCTAAGTTATTTAAAAAGATTGAGCAGAGTCGTGTAACATTATTATTTATTGGATATGAATTTCGGTAAAGAAATGAATTTAAAACAATTTCAGAATAAAGATATTGTATTTAATGTTTGCGTTTATAATTTTGCCTCTTAAAATTTAAAATAGTAAATTTTTAAAAAAAAATATGTTTTGCTATAGAGTATTTACGCATCTGTAGATACATTTACTCGTGGGGGTTTTCCAGGTGATTTAAACCAACTTACAAATTAGTAAACGCAACAAATATAAGAAGCGTATTTTTTTAGTTTTTTGGGAAATAACCAAGCTTAATTGATTAGTTTAGTTTTAAAAAATTAGTTGATTATTAAAAAACAGCACAGGCACAAAAGCCCAGAGGCTGCGCTGCCCCCGGTGTGAATTAAGAGGGCCCCCCAGGAAGAAAAAAAAAGAGCTATATTTGCTAATCATGACTTAGCTACGTTTTATTATCACAATGAATCTGTTTAAAAAACACAAACTACTATTGATCAGTGGTTTTGAATAAGTTTGTTTTTTCAGGAATTTTAAAGTCAAATGATAGAATGATGAAATGCAACTTTTTTATCTTTGTTGCATTTCCCAAGGGCTGATACTTAAATACTTGGGTAACGTGGGTGCTGCGTTTTTTGATGTTTATCCCACTTTTCCTTATTTCCTAAACTAAAACATACAGCTCGTTGCATTTTACAGCACTTTTAAGCAACGCGGTTGTACCACCACGGATGTTACTTTAAATAACTACTACCTAAATAGATCCCCCCGACGCCTGCATGATGGACAGACTCTCATAGTGGACATGCTATTGAGGTGACGTAAGTGTAAGCGATGCAAATTAATCTTTCTGTTTGCAACCTAGCTAAATAACATTAAATTTAGCTAAAACAAATATATAAATAATTTACACCAATCGAATAGTTGCAATTGACGATTAGTCCAATATAATATTTGACGTAGTATACTAATACATTTTTTTTTTACTTTAAGTTAATCTAATTACATTAATAAAACCGACTTAAATAGTTGTCTTAAACTAAAACTAACAGAATAAAAAAATATAAAAAAACAATAGAAAAAATTGCAAATTCCCTACGCATTATGCAATTTTCATTACAAAAATACAACAGTTTGGACAACAAGGTGATAAAAATATTTACCGTTTACGGTTTTGTTTACCACATGGAAAGATAACTTAAACATTTGTCCTGACTTATTTAAAACTATTAGCTCCATTTCTCCAGCCTTCGATGCTACTGAAATCCCGTAAACATACCTTATATTAAAAAAAAAAACAAATTTAAGTACAAAAATTTTGCTATACAAAAATTGTCCGGAACAAAAACTGATTTGGGATTTCCTAACTATTTTTTAGTTTTGTTAACTTTAGCTTTTCTGGAAAAAGCAGATAATTTGATTGGTGGTGTTTAAGTGAAAATAGTTTTTTCAATTTTATTTACATAATACTAAATTATAACACTTCTTTTATATAACAATAGTACCTACATTTTATTGTTTTTTGTGCTATAAATGGTGTAAGATAATTTACATTTTATTATGAACAATTACCTGGGAACAGTCATCTGTGTTGGTTTTACAATATTATACATTAATTATATTATGTTAAAACTCTCCATGGTGTGTCGTAACTTTAAAATAATTTTTTAAATTTGTTTTAAATAGCAATTAACTTATTTGAGTAAACATGTTATAAAATACAGGATTTATTCAATTCTTTTCTAAAATAGTGGCGTATAATTTTCTAAAATCTAGGTATATAAAGCAAAAATAGAGGCCAACATTCAATTAGACACCAGGAATGGTTCTAAAAATTATTATTATATTTGGCCAATTTTATGAATTTATTCCAGCAATCAAAAAAGTTGCCAAGTTCGGCCCTGTGTTTCTTAGTAAAGGGTAGAATAGAATTATCATTCTCTAATATGTTGGGTACATAAATCCCTAAAATCTTAAAATGTAGGTATAAAAAGCAGAAACAGAAGCCTACACCAGAAGCTGCTTAAAATAATACCTGGACTGGGACGTAACAAATCAAAAAAGGTTAGTCTGCAGGCTAAAATAGAAGAAAAATTGAAATGGGGATTAAAAACCTTTTCTTTGTTGTCATATGATTTTTTTTTGTTAATTTTTGTGTATTACGTATAATATTATTTACATACTAATATTTAAACATTTTTCTTCGGGTTTAAAAAATGTATTTGATTTCTGGCTAAATGGGGCCAATTTAATGTCTTATAATATCAAGAAACAAAGAAATCAAAACTAAATAAAATAAATAAAGACTGTTTAGATTATTATCCTCATTTAAACACATATTAAAACTGATTAGTATATCCAGTCGTTTTAAGGTAAATACTTGAGCTAAATTTAATCTGGACCGACGGTCAACGCTGTGATCTGCATCGGCTAAGCCATCAATCAATGAAAATGTGTGATTAACTACTATGCAGAGCTCATAGACTGCTACGAGCATATAGCATACATTTTTATTGATACAGCTACTTTCGACCGATGGCAGCGTTGACCGTCGGTCCAGCATTAAATCTAGCCTTAAGTACAGAGCGATGAACGCAAGGTATTATTTAGCCCTTAACCTTAAGCTGAGATCACTTTTGGTCAAAACGGGTTTTCAGACATTTTTAGTATCTAAAGAAATGTGTAAACATTTAGTATTTTGCTGTGACTGCTATTTCCCCTTAATTATCTGAAGATTATGCGGTATCGTCCTTTTTGATTTCAAAATGAATATTAGTTAAAAGATTTATGGCTCCTTAAGAAAAAAATTAAATAAATTTTAAGACTTCCAACATCTACTTATCTCCTTAGATACCTATAGTATCACTATATATTAATATCCCAATACCTCTTGCTAAAGACATTACAAAAAAGTGGAATCAGATAAAACTGCACACATATATTTCTCCTAAAGAATTCTGCGTAGGGCAAACTCTAAAATCAACTTAGTTCCTATATAAAAATATATGTTACAAACACATTTACGGATGCGCTATGGGATCCTCTATCTCAAGCGTAGTGGCACAACTGGCCCTTGAGGATCTTGATTTTTTTTTGAAATTTTTTTTGTTATGTTGACCACTGCATCTACTACCAAAAGATAAAATAGATAACATTCTCAACATTTTCAATAGTTACCACAAAAAATTACAGCTTGCATTGGAAGCAGAAAAAAACAACAAAATTATTCACATTTCACAATAATAAAAAATAAATCGATCAAATTACAGAAAAAAACATGGTCAGTCAGATACCTGAATTTTAATTTTCAACACTCTTTATTTTGAAAAAAATCCGTTATTATGGGCCCTGCGAAACGGCAATTAAATTAAGTGATGCTAATTTCCAAAGCAAGTCAATAAAAAAAAGCTAAAAATTTTTATAATTATTTACCTTTATACTACCATTATACCTTTAATTTTGACAAAACTAAAATTCTAAAACTAAAAATTACGCAAAACAGAGAGAATTTAAAACATACAGAGACAAAAATTCATTGATTGTCATTGATCAGACCGATACTAAAAATCTAATTAAGTTATATAATAACGTACTGAATTAATTTCTAGCAAATCAAAAAATGTTTTTAAGGTTGTTAATTAAAATAATTAACTATTTTAATTCAACCACCTTTAATAGGTAACATTAAACAACACACCAAATCATTAAAATTAAAAAAAATTGTAGATATTATAATTTGTTTAAAAGATATTTTAGATTATTATTAGGTAAATGACGTGTCAGATAGAACTCAAAGAAAAAATACTCCTGCTGCTAATTCTTTTAAGCTATGGTTGCCTTTTTTGTTTTGTCTGTAAAGTTATGAATGTTCTGGTAATAGTCTTCTAAAAATATGTGCTTTTATGCTTATTTATTATTTCAATGGTAGTTAACTTTTGGTAATGGAAAGGATCCAGCAATTTTCTTATGGAAAATGGGTTTCGGTCTTTTTTTTCAAACTTTGCATACTGATAGTTCTCAACACGCTGATCAAAAGTCCTTACGGGCACAAAACCCGAAAACCCCCCAACCCCCCAAAATCACCCTCAAAGGTCACAGGGATTTTTCTTATGGAACATGGGTTTCGGTCAATTGTTTTAAAACTTTGCGTGGTAAAAGTTTTCAACACGCTGATCAAAAGTCTTTACGGATACAAAACCCGAAAATCCCTCAACCCCCAAAATCACCCTCAACTGGAGATTTTTCTTACGAAAAATAAGTTTCGGCCAATTGTTTTCAAAGTTTGCATATTGGTAGTTCTCAACACGCTGATCAAAAGCATCATCTGTCAATTAATTAAATATATGTCTGGATATATCTTTCATAACTTTTGTCGTAATTTTTTTTATGCCTTGCAAAATTAGGGGTGTAACACTGTAACACTACCATAAATTATCGTCCTCATGCATTGGTTTTTTTATATACCACTACTCTTCTTTCTAAAAAAATAAGTTGTTAAAGATGGGTTTACGTTGCTATTAATGTTTTTATACCTTCCCTGATATAGGGTATTTTTACAGTCTCTTACAATCTCTCTAAATTAAAGCTGGTCCTTAAACCAACCACCTAATTAACTGGATACTTAAACAAGGGATAAAGCTAATTATTTAAGAGAGATTCTAAAGTTTCGGCCTTGTACCGGGTGTTTCATTATGGAAGGCAAAGAACTATAAATCGGAAAGTAGTAGTCCTTAGGACAAAAATCCTTGTAGTAAAGCGTGCCAAAAAATTAATAGGAAAAAGACATATATAAACTGTTACCTAAATTCTAAATTAACTATAATTTTTTTCACTATAACAACTAATAATACAGTTATAAAATATTTATTTATAGTTTCTTTAATTTTTGCCGGTGTACATAATATAATGGTCAAAATATAGTATTTTCGAGAACTATACGAGCTTGCTTAGTAATTAACGTGTGCGTTATCAAGGTAAACCTAACCGTAAACAGACTGCCTGTTACAAAAAAGTAAATAATACTACTGACACATTTTCAAAATAAACATCTAAGGTAATGAACTTGATATTCCATGCACTTGGCGCTCATGCAATGACAAAAGTTGAGCCAAGACAAATAATAGCATTTTTACCAGTTGGAATCTTTTGGGAAAAAACTAGTCGGTAGGAATAAAAAAATACTATGTTTTTAGTACTTTAAAGATGACGTTTCAATCATTTTTGTTCTTTTTCAAATCTGAAAGTTAGATATCAAAAACAAAGTTAGTAAAATTAGTGTCATATAAATTAAAAAAAAAAAACAAAAAACTCACCACAGATCGTACTTTCTAAACGACAATGCACACTAATAAATAATTAACAATTAAATTTTTACATACAACATAAAGGACAAACTATTTCTATCAATAATAAACATAAACTGATTGCTATAAAAGGGCGATGTATATTTTGTTAAGATTGTTGATATCTTTTTTGTCATTTACGAAGTTTTGTTTTTTTAATTTCGATCATCACCAAAAATTTTCTTTTTTTCTGGTTTTGTTCTGTTTTAAGTATCTTTGTTTCATTAAAATTGAAATTATGTTTCTTCGCCTTTTCGTGGTGGGTTAAGGCTGTTGCATTTTTTTTTGTCGTATTTGTGGCTTTTTAGCCTATTTGGCAAATACTACGTTGTTTGACCGATGTATATACCGATGCATTTCTTACGCGGAATGTTATATGTAATGTTACTTTTTTGTTTTTTGTGTTTTTTTTAAGCATACGAAAGTTTTTTGATTGTAGGTTTGCAGCTTTGTGACAAATTTCAATATTAAGTATGTTTTTTGAAAAGCGGCTAAAATTTTGGTGATAGGCTATTGAACTTTTGACACTGAAAAATCTTTACCTGGATATACAAGCTTGTATATTGCATATTATGCAATATAGAAGCTTGAATAGGTCATTTTCATAACTACGAGAAGGATGAAATCCGTTCAAAATCTGGTAATATTTTAAAAAATTTTAAAAATAAATTCAAAAATCAACACCACATTTAAAAAAATTAAAAAATGCATTAATAAAAAATACCAAGAAAACAGAAAAATATTTAAAAGAAAATCCCCAAATTAATGTTCTTAAAGCATTTAAAACCAACAAAACAGTTATAATAATTTCTGAAGATTATGAAAAAAAAATGAACAATTTACTTAACGACAAAAAGACCTATAAACAAATAAAACTAGATCCCACAAACCAAATTCAAAAAAAGATTAATGATCTAATTAGTACATGGAAATACACTTATATACATCTCCCGCTACCGCAAAAAAATAAAAATAAGGAGAGCTGTACTACCTCAAATTTATGGGCTTCCAAAACTCCACAAAGAAAACATTCCTCTAAGTCCTATAGTATCATGCGTCCTGTCTTCATTAGCCCCCCATGGCCAAATTTTTAAAAAATATACCAAGTAAAGTTGTACATAAAAATGACTATTATATTAAAGATGTCAAACTTCCTGAAAACCATATTCTTATTTTCCTGGATGTTGTCTCCTTATATACTAACATCGCAATATGTTTTGCCATAACAATAACAGATAAAAAATGGCCAGAAATCAATAAACTTACAGATATACCTAAAGAAGCATATAAAAATGCAATCGAAATTACTTTAAACCCTACATACTTTTCATTTGAAGATAAGTTATATAAACAAATAGAAGGTTGTTCCATGGGGTTATCTATCTCCAGTGTAGTTGCACAATTAGTCTTAGAAAATCTTGAAAAAAATGTACTAAAAAAACTTTGGAGTTCCCTTTTTTTACAGATATGTGGATGATTGCATCACTTCTATCCCAAAAACGAATCAAATTATTTTTTTGAATGAATTTTACAAATACCATAACAACTTAAAATTTACCCTTGAAATTGAGGAAATGCCAAATTAAATTTCTTAGACACAACATTATATCGTATGGGAGAAAACATAAAAACAGAATGGTACGCAAAAAACCGTGATCGTCCCGGTAGTTAAATTTCAATTCCAACCACTCTCTACTCTGTACTCTACTTTTTATTAGTTAAATATCTCAAATGGACTGCTTAAATTATCCTGGGTGTCGAATCATATAGTGTAATGTTTAAATTCTACCAGGTCTTTAGATATTTTACCTATTTTTGTTATATTCGGAAAACAATTATAAAAAAAAACACTCTTCCAATTAAAGTAGGGTTAAATCATGTAGATTGGATCAATACTTTAACGTGTAGCCCTAACCACCAGCTTCTGTTTAACCTCCGGCTAGTGAGGTTTGGTCCATAAAAACTACATAGCTTTTTCCGGAAAGGCGGCTGGAGGAGCCGTTTGCTGTATTTCCCGTCGGGGATCAAGGAGAGACTCACTCCGCCAGAGTGTAGTGAAAATGTAGTTTTGGAATCTATTACCCTTTTTTACAATCACACGTGGTGACGTTGACCATGTGGCGGTATAGAGTACATACTCGTGAGGACAAAAAAAAGGAACTGAAATTAACCGGTTATATCTGGATTTTGTTGCTGCATTTCTCGACTACTGAATATGCGTTGAAATAGCTCTTCTAATTGAAATAGTTGGTGGCTTCGATACTGTTTCGAACCGGACTAGATCGGAGTTTCTAAGAAATATGTCCAACCCCTCTCTTAAACCGATTTAACGGGAGTATAACCAATGCGAAAGGGTTGCTCCGGCTTTTGCTAAGCTTTGGAAGGGTGAGGGCGAGCTGGCGAATACCTGAGCATCCTGCATAAGTGCAGTGTTGTCTTACTCACGTCGCGAACACACAGTATGCCATAGAGTAGTTATTTTGATCTACAAATTTTAATGATTCGTAGGAATTAAGCAAATTTAGTAAATTTTAGCATACTTTAATGCTTTAGAAACATAACATTTTGTGACACACAATTTTTGAATCATCAGCGACACTATAGTATAACACTAAATTTTATGGCCCAGAATAATAAGAAATTGCAGCTTTGTATATTTTTCTCTGTATACAATTAACAGTCTTATTAACTAAACTTCTTACATGATAAAGATGAGTCTTTTTTACAATCCGCTTGTTCTAATTGACTTTTAAACTAATCGATGAATTAAAAAAATTATTTAACATAAGAAGTCCTAAGCTGATTACCACATTAAGAAAATGTTGCAACGTTATCTGAGCAGTTTCATAAGTATCATTGTGACGGTTGGAAAATTTATCAAGAACAAAAACCTCAGCTATTTGCAAAAAATTATTTTAGATCATTAAGACTTTCTGGACTGTGACAACTAACAGATCATCCGGTTTTAACAGCATACAAAATGACGTAACCAAAAAACACAAATAAAATAAAAAGTCTTCTCATTGGTCAATTGCATTTAGGGTTACTGACATTTTGGACCAATGAGATACATTTCTGTTTAGTTTTTTTTAAATCTAATTTCGAGGAATACATTCTAATATAAAAATAAAGATATTTAAGGTCCAATTGATATAAAAAGTGATATACATCTCTATAAAAAGTTTTTGTATTAACAGAAATAAGATTTTTAAATAATTTTAGGGCGATTGTAATTAATAATAAATTACTATAATTTTGATAGTAGCATATCTAGCATTTATATTATATTTTTGTCAAAAATGCACATGATCGTTACCATTTGTCACACTTTAAACAGTGACAATCAAACACTTATATTTGGAAAGCATTATGTTCGCTAATTTACTAACTTACTTGTGGAAAAAAAATCATCTTCATTATCGTATCTTAATTATTCTTCTAGATTGTTAATACACAAAAAAAAGGGAAATTATTTTTATAACTGGCGATCATATCGGTGAAAAAATAAAAAAACTAATACAGACATAGTCATGCAAGTGTTATTTTATTTTTAACTTTGAGAGAACAAGTCCTGCATGTTAAGAAATTATCAGGAATATCCATATTTATACAGGATGAGAGAAAAAAATCAGAAAATATACACACAGTGGATATAAGGAAATAAAATATTTTTAAAGTCTTTTCTTTTAAGAAAAAATGATAATGACGAAACAATTTTTAAAGTTTTATACATGTAAAAGGGCCTAAAACCAAATTAAGGAAAACAGTCATCTTTTTATTTAACAAATTTGTCGACTGCTTATCCTCTTGGTTGTCAAAGATAATCTTGTTGGGAACACTTATCACTGTTAGGCCATTAAGGCAACGTTCTATTAAAGTGCTCCTCAGAAAGTTTTTTTTAAGATGCCAAATGAGTACGATATATATTCTGCACAGTAAATTTTCATAGATTGCCTAGTTTCGAGGAATACATTTTCTGACTATTTAATGACAACAGCGACTGTTAGTTTACTTGGGTTATTTATCACTTCGTTAGATTTATTGTGGCACAATTTTCTGTAAAGCTTAATTTTATTTATTATGTTTGGCGAATTGTAAAATTAGGCGAAAGGTTACAAGCTTCTATTAAATTTTCCAGTAATGCGTTCAGTAAGCGAATAATAGAATGTTTTCTTTATTCTAGCATAGCAACTGTCTCTTCCAATGCGCTTAAAATATTCTGTGGTAATATTTATTTGTATTGGAGGTTCTTATATTGAAGCAAGTATAGTTACACATCCAACAAACAAAATTAGATCTGTCGAACTCTTTCTTCATAACCCGTTATTTTGTCTTTTTTTCAAAGGTCTCTTAAGTAATCTTTTTTAAGCGAATTTGCTATGCATACATGTTTTATTTTCCCTAAAAATGTATGTAAAATTTTAATCTAAAATGTATACATATATTTTAATCTTAGTTGCTCTATAATATATTTTAATATCCTCTTCTGGTAAATTCTTAACTTAAGTTATCTTGTGGTAACCCAAAAAATTTAAAGCTAATTTATAAAGTAAACATTTAGTCGTGTGTATATAATTTACATATTTTTAAGTACATTTACCTTTTATTTAGTTTTCATTGTTTATTGGAATTAGCAGCACGAGTCCAGGATTTTATAACGTGGGTTTGTTTATTTGTTCTAATTGTCTATCATTAAGTTGATCAGACTTTTTTTTAGTTTTATGTAGGTGGAAAAATAGTTTTTTAATCAATAAAGAAACCTTTTTTTCAGATTAAAAAGTAAATGTGTTTTTTCCAGACCATCTTGCAATGTATATTACTAATAGTACACGTCACCAAGTTTCATTAGAACAGTAAGTTAAACAATAGAGGTGTTCATATACATCTACAAAAAATTAATCATATTTTTAAAGCAATTAGGTAAGCCGGCTTAGGCTATTTTGTTAAGGCGGTTGTAACTTACAGTGCCTTGTTAAAGTGGGTTTTGGTGTTTGTTTTTTGTTTAATCAAATATTACATAAATTTTAAAAAAATAAGTAGATAGGCTTAGGGTTCAGTTTTATTTTTGTTTACAAAGTAATGTTTTTCGATCTGGATAAAATTATTCAGACATTAATTGGAAATAATTTGATGGTAGTAAAAATGCAATGCAAATCATGATAGGGTTTGTATATTGTCGCGGTATGTTCTCGCTGAGTAAGAAAAATGTTTTGATATGATTAAAAAAATGTTAATGCTTATAAATCCTACTTAATCTTAAAAATATGATTTAAAAGTATTCGAAAGGATTACAAATCTTTAATGCTGTTAAATACTTTTTAATTCTAGAAAAATATGATTTTTGGATTACATAGTATTTCGGATGATTAACAATTATTAATACTGGAAAAATCATCTCATATTCTAAAAACTTATTGAAATGAAAATTTTATTTTAGGATTAAAATATATTTGGGATGATTAAAAATTATAAATGCTGGACAAATCATCTCATATTCCAAAAGGTAAATTCGTCCACAAAAAACAAAAATTGAAGTACTTCCAGTGCACTATTAACCAAACTTACCTGTTATTATCTAAACTAAATTAAAAACTAAAGGATTTTCTGTAATATTTAATCAACAGATGATTTTTGGTTCCTTTTTATAAAGTCGGGTAAATCAAATTTGCTAAGTTACCAACTTGGTAACGTTACTGCAAAGTTATCCTGACCTGATGTAATGTAAGTGTGTTATCGGGTTGGAACCAACTTGTTTTTAAATTGACATTTGGTTTTCTGTTTTAGAAGGTTTTATTGTTTTAGAGTTGTCCTTTTTATGGGGGCGCCATTGTTACGTATTATAAACAATATACCTAAAAGTATTTTAGTAGACACACCGATTGTAAATAAATATAATTCCACATCTGGACTTCCGAAAAAGCCGGAATAAATTTTATACGATAGCAGTAGGGGTAGCTGATATGTTTGGCGCCCACCACCACCGGTGGAGCTTATTATCTTAAAATCTCTGACGTCATGTAATATTTAGGAATCTTGTGTGACGCGTTATTTAGGGCGTGGCCAATACTATCTGTAAAATGTCAAATGTCACCTGTCAAATGTCAAATGGCATCTGTCACCTATCATATGTCAAAAACCATGTGACTTGGAAAATGGCCGTTACACGTAGGATACTTGTGCTAAGACCTAATATTGATTTGCGTAAACGCGAAAATTTTAAGTTATGCCGTTCGGGCGCTATCGACTAAAATCGTTATTTAACCCTGATGATGAGTCTAAGGCGCGCGGTTTAAATTTTTTAAAATTAGTGTAACGTCATACCTATCGAATAGCGAAAACCGCATGGCGCCATCTTTAGCCATAAAGACGCTACAGCTGTTTAAAAATCGTCGAAATTCATCAATTAGCGATTAGGACGGTAACCCTATAGTAAATTGATCATTGCGGTCTTTGTGCTTTAACATCAGGCTTACACGTGGGTCTAATATGGTTATTTTAGCGTCCTAAACATGCGCTAAAAATTGGCGCCTGTCACCTGTCAAATTACACCTGTCACCTGTCATATTTCGCGAACCACGTGACGCAGGAAAGTTAGCTTACGTGGATGAGACCTATCTTAGAGTCTTACGCAAGCGCTAAAAAAATGGCGCCCGTCAGCTGTAAAATAGCCACTGTCAACTGTCATATTTCGCAAACCACGTGACTTAGGAAATTTAGCTTACGTGTACGAGATCCTAATAGATTACTACGCAAGCGTTAAAATAATGGCGGCTGTCAAATGTCAGCTGTCACGCCCCGATGATGGCAATGGCGGTTAAAATCGAAACGTTGTTTACTTGGGTTAAGGTCTTATATTGCACGAAAATTGTAAGACATAACGTCCGGAAGTTATCGGTTAACACCTGAACCCCGTTGATGAAGATGGCGGGTAAAATCGAAACGTTGTTTAGGATACATAGCAGAAGGTATTGATTTATCGCGAAAATTGTAAGTCATACCGTTCGGATGTTATCGGCTAAACCCGGAACCCCGATGATGGTGATGGCGGTTAAAATCGAAACGTTGTTTAGGATACTTGTGATAAGACACTGATTTGCAACGAAAATTGTAAGTTATACCGGTCGGACGCCATCGTCTCGTTAGCGCTGATGATGATGACTCACGAATTAGTGTAACGTCGTACCTATCGAATAGGCTAACACCAGAACCCCGATGATGATGATGATGATGGTTAAAATTGAAACGTTGTTTAATACATCATCTTGAGCTAAGGATTATATATTGTATGTAAACATCTTTAACCATAAAGGCACAACAGCTGTTTAAAATAAGTTGAGATACATCAATTAGCGATTAGTACGGTGCCCCTATAGTAAATTAATCATTGTGGTCTTAGTATTACGCTTATAGGAATAAAACTTAACCAAAGAATAGCTGTTAACGTCAATAATGTCAAGGTCAAACTTATCAAACATCAAACCTTAGGCATTGAGATCCTCTCGCGCTTAGGCCTGGTGCTTAAGAGCAGACCGCAGAACCTTATAATTATAATCTCATTACTGTTTTCAATAATAGCCCTGTATTTTTAAATAACAGCCCTGTTTTTCCAAATAACAGCCCTGTTTTCCCCAAATAACAGCCCTGTATTTTCAAATAACAGCCCTGTTTTTCCAAATAACAGCCCTGTTTTTCCAAATAACAGCACAGTATTTTCAAATAACAGCCCTGTATTTTCAAATAACAGCACTGTATTTTCAAATAACAGCCCTGTTTTTCCAAATAACAGCCCTGTTTTCCCAAATAACAGCCCCGTATTTTCAAATAACAGCCCTGTTTTTCCAAATAACAGCCCTGTATTTTCAAATAACAGCCCTGTTTTTCCAAACAACAGCACTGTTTTCCCAAATAACAGCCCTGTATTTTCAAATAACTGCCCTGTTTTTCTAAATAACAGCCAGGTTTTTCCAAATAACAGCACTGTATTTTCAAATAACAGCCCTGTATTTTCAAATAACAGCACTGTATTTTCAAATAACAGCCCTGTTTTTCCAAATAACAGCCCTGTTTTCCCAAATAACAGCCCTGTATTTTCAAATAACAGCCCTGTTTTTCCAAATAACAGCCCTGTATTTTCAAATAACAGCCCTGTTTTTCCCAATAACAGCCCTGTTTTCCCAAATAACAGCCCTGTATTTTCAAATAACAGCAACCGTGCAAAGTAGAACCTTATCTATAATATTACGCAATTGTCTCGTGACCTTGAGATTTCAAACTATTTACTGAGAAGACAGGAGACAGGAAGACAAGACAACATCGAGGCTTCTGACAGCTGTGTTGTGATTGGTTGAAGTCAAAAGGATTATAATTTATTCATATCAGATACGCTTTAGATATGTAAATGAGGCTTATCAACGTCCCGTGACCTTGAGGGGGGTAATCTTTTATGTCGCGGGACACGGGACACGGGACATCTGTTCTATGACGTCATCGTGGTTTGTCTCTTTCTCTCTCTTTAAGGTGTTATCTTGTCTTCCTTCCCCCTTTTCTCGCGTCTGTCTTGTGATTGGTTGAAGTCAAGAGGACTATAATTTATTCGTATCAGATACGCTTTAGATATGTAAATGAGGCTTATCAATGTCCGGTGACCTTGAGGTGGGTAACCTTTTATCTCGGCGGACAGCGGACATCTGTTCTTTGACGTCATCGTGGTTAGTTGTGGTTAGTTGTCTTCCTTCCTCCTTCTCTCTCCAGTCGAGTCTGGGTCGCTTAAAAAGAAAGAGAGAGGCACAAACCACAACTAACCACGATGACGTCAAAGAACAGATGTCCGCTGTCCGCCGAGATAAAAGGTTACCCACCTCAAGGTCACCGGACATTGATAAGCCTCATTTACATATCTAAAGCGTATCTGATATGAATAAATTATAGTCCTCTTGACTTCAACCAATCACAAGACAGACGCGAGAAAAGGGGGAAGGAAGACAAGATAACACCTTAAAGAGAGAGAAAGAGACAAACCACGATGACGTCATAGAACAGATGTCCCGTGTTCCGTGTCCCGTGTCCCGCGACATAAAAGGTTGCCCCCCTCAAGGTCACGGGACGTTGATAAGCCTCATTTACATATCTAAAGCGTATCTGATATGAATAAATTATAATCCTTTTGGCTTCAACCAATCACAACACAGCTGTCAGAAGCCTCGATGTTGTCTTGTCTTCCTGTCTCCTGTCTCCTCAGTAAATAGTTTGAAATCTCAAGGTCACGAGACAATTGCGTAATATTATAGATAAGGTTCTACTTTGCACGGTTGGCGTATGGTGTTATTTGAAAATACAGGGCTGTTATTTGGGAAAACAGGGCTGTTATTGGGAAAAACAGGGCTGTTATTTGAAAATACAGGGCTGTTATTTGGAAAAACAGGGCTGTTATTTGAAAATACAGGGCTGTTATTTGGGAAAACAGGGCTGTTATTTGGAAAAACAGGGCTGTTATTTGAAAATACAGTGCTGTTATTTGAAAATACAGGGCTGTTATTTGAAAATACAGTGCTGTTATTTTGAAAAACAGGGCAGTGATTTAGAAAAACAGGGCAGTTATTTGAAAATACAGGGCTGTTATTTGGGAAAACAGGGCTGTTATTTGGAAAAACAGGGCTGTTATTTGAAAATACAGGGCTGTTATTTGGAAAAACAGGGCTGTTATTTGAAAATACAGTGCTGCTATTTGAAAATACAGGGCTGTTATTTGGGGAAAACAGGGCTGTTATTTGGAAAAACAGGGCTATTATTTGAAAATACAGTGCTGTTATTTGAAAATACAGGGCTGTTATTTGAAAATACTGTGCTGTTATTTGGAAAAACAGGGCTGTTATTTGAAAATACAGGGCTGTTATTTGGGGAAAACAGGGCTGTTATTTGGAAAAACAGGGCTGTTATTTAAAAATACAGGGCTATTATTGAAAACAGTAATGAGATTATAATTATAAGGTTCTGCGCTCTGCTCTTAAGCACCAGGCCTATGCGCGAGAGGATCTCAATGCCTAAGGTTTGATGTTTGACAAGTTTGACCTTGACATTATTGACGTTAACAGCTATTCTTTGGTTAAGTTTTATTCCTATAAGCGTAATGCTAAGACCACAATGATAATTTACTATGGGGGCACCTACTAATCATTGATGTCTCTCAACTTATTTTAAACTGTTGTGCCTTATGGTTAAAGATGTTTACATACAATATAATCTAGCTCAAAATGATGTATTAAACAACGTTTCAATTTTAACCATCATCATCATCATCATCGAGTTTCTGTGTTGCTATTCGATAGGTACGACGTTACACTAATTCGTAGTCATCATCATCAGCCTAACGAGACGATGGCGTCCGACGGATAACTTACAATTTTCGTTGCAAATCAGTGTCTTATTACAAGTATCCTAAACAACGTTTCGATTTTAACCGCCATCACCATCATCGAGTTCCGGTTTAGCCGACCATCCGAACGTATGACTTACAATTTTCGCGATAATAACCTTCTGCTATGTATCTAAACAACGTTTCGATTTACCCGCCATCTTCATCAACGGGGTTCGGTGTTAACGAAACTTCCGAACGTATGTCTTACAATTTTCTGCATAAGCTACAAGTAACCGTTTCAACCGATCCATCTCCGTGACGCTGTTTACAGCCGCCATTATTTTAACGCTTGCGTGTAAATAGGATCTCGTACACTAAGCTAAATTCTAAGTCACGGGTTTGCGAAATATGACAGTTGACAGTGTTGTTGAGCAGCTGACAGCGCATTTTAGCGCTTGCGTAAGACCCTAAGATAGGTCTCATCCACGTAACACTTTCCTGCGTCGTGGTTCGAATATGACAGGTGACAGGTGTATTTGACAGGTACGGCGCAATTGGGCATGTTTAGGACGCTAAAATAACCATATTAGATCCCTTAAGCTGATGTTAAAGCACAAAGACAATGATCAATTTACTTAGGTACGAGCAATTGATGAATTTCGACATTTTTAAACAGCTGTAGCGTCTTTATAGCAAAGTTGGCGCCATGCGGTTTTCGCTATTCCATTCGATAGGTATGACGTTACATAATTTTAAAAATTTAAACCGCGTGCCTTAACTCATCATCAGGGTTAAATCGATTTACGTAGCCCCGAAGAGCATAACTAAAATTTTCGGTTTGCAAATCAATATTAGGTCTTAGCACAAGTATCCTACTGTAACGCCATTTCAAGTCACATGGTTTTTGACATAGGTGACAGATGCCATTTGACATTTGACAGTGACATTTGACATTTTACAGATAGTATTGGCCACACCCTAAATAACGCGTCACACAAGATTCCTAAATATTACATGACGTCAGAGATTTTAAGATAATAAGCTCCACCGGTGGTGGTGGGCGCCAAACATATCAGCTACCCCTACTGATAGCTGTTAGGTAGGTCCATCTCTAACAAGGCAAAACAATAATTGTATTAATGAAATTTTTAAGACATTAAAAAGCAGTTTTTGTTTTATGTATTCGTAAAATTTAAATTCTAATTATAAATTTTATGATCAGTAGGTTATTTTTTTAACACATTATTGTTATTGTGGTTAATCTTAACGTTAGTAAATATTTCTAAATATAATATTTTAAAAAACAAAACAAAAAATAGATCTTATATATTTTTTTTCCTCTTTTATATCTTGTTTTGTGAGTCTAGTTTGATTTCAGGTAATGGTAACTGAAGTAAATCATACTGTAATAATTTCTTGTTTCCTTAGATTAACAGATAACCTTAATACAAAATTATACCAATGTATCTAAATTGCATAATTCAACCATTTTTTTTTAAATTGGCCATTTTCGAAGTTAGTGGCTAAAACAAATTAACGTTTAACTACTCGTAAATGCAGAACCATTAATGCAAAGGAGAAATAATTACCTCAATTCTTTTTTTAAGTTACTGTGATATACGAATACTTCCTATTTAGGACATGATCAATAAAAAAGTTTTTAATAAATACATAATTTGATTAAAAAAAAATACTAACAATAAATAAAGTTTTTATTCGTCAGTAAAAGGAACACAAGATATTTAAACTAAATCTGGGAATTGAAAAGTTCTTGTTATGTACACGCCAAAAGAAAATTTAAACAATAGAACCGCTTTGGTCCTGATCCCGGGGTGTAGAGCCTGAGTCTGCTTAGACCTATTGACCCCTCTGAACTAGCAGATCGCCTGGCACAGAACAAAAAACTCCAAAAAATCTAAATACCTATCTACGTTTCAGTGGCAACTTTGCCACCGTGTTCAAGGATAAGGGAAAGATAAAGTATAAAAACTTAACTAAAAATAAATAATAACTAAATTCTAAAATTTTTAACATTGACACTCATTATATATTTTTAAGTAAATATGTTACACAGATACTTGCAAGTTAATAAAAATAAAGAAATTAAATATTTCTCTATTTTCGTTTTTCATCAAAAAATATTTCGTACATTCTGTCTGCTATGCGTGCTGCATTCTGCAGTAACTAAAGACGCGGTGTATTAAAAGCTAATTATTTTTTACCACACTTTACACACAAGTATGTAACTTTATGTATGAACATAATTCATCTTGTACCCAGTTGTGTTATGAAATGCGATACAATAATTTCATCAACATACCGTTCGCCACCCACGGATTCATTAGAAATGTGTTTTTCATATCCTCTTTTATATATTTTTTGCATTTGATGCCATACAAAAACATTGCAAAAAATCTTAATAATGCCGGTGTTCTATTGCATATCAAGGCAAATAAAAGAAATATTGACTTTGAAAGTCCTATTGCCAAGTCAGCTGGCCATAAAAATACCTCCCATGTAGGGTTCATGATTTCTCGAGCTTGTCAATTTCTCGGGTCTCGAGAATTCTCGAGGCTAATTTCTCGGGTCTTCTCGGGTTGTCGAGAAATTTACAAATTGCGTGTACTACACTTAGCCCGAGAGCTGGCAGCAATTTTTGGGTAAGTATTTGAGGCAAGCTGAAAACTTGTCATATACTGCTCCTATTAACCCAACGCGGAACTGCAGACCTGGCTGGTGAGTAGCGGGGCTAAATCAACCCCTAAATTTTTAAAAATATTTTTTTTTCAAAAATGTATATAAGGCAATATGCAATTTTTATATGTTGTAGTTGAATGTTAAAAGAATTTTTAAAAAAAGCAGCCGGACGATTTTGTCGGGGTTTTAACCTTGCCAGGCGCGTGCAAAAATGTTTTGCAAAAAATATAAAAAATGTATTTGGGGCAACTTGAAATTTTAATAGGGTATTATTTATAACTAAAAATAAGATTCTCAAAAAGACAGATCATTTTGGTGGGACTTTCCATATGCCAGGTGTCAAAAATTATGTATATGTGCGACTGAGTAGCGCTATAGACAAGCTGCTGTAGTGTAAGAGAAAACGTTTATCGGCAGCTGTTTGCGTTCTTACTTGCCGCGTTACTATTGTCTATAGCCATGAGGTTTCTAGTCGAATTTCGGGTAAAAAATAAAAAAATTGTGAATTTCTGCTAAAAATGGTTTAAGTAAAAATCAACAATCCGACTACAACATATAAAAATTGCATATTGCCTCAAATACATTTTTGGATTTTTTTTTTTT
Organism: Listronotus oregonensis; assembly: GCA_019359885.1. NCBI lineage: Eukaryota > Metazoa > Arthropoda > Insecta > Coleoptera > Curculionidae > Listronotus > Listronotus oregonensis. The sequence continues at coordinate 7,602 of JAHBCN010007820.1, read as the reverse complement.
TTTAATTAAGGGTCTGATATAGCCTCGCTACTCACCAGCCAGGTCTGCAGTTTCGTGTTGGGGCTTAATAGGAGAAGTATATGACAAGTTTTCAGCTTGCCTCAAATACCTACCCAAAAATTGGTGCCAGGTCCCACGATAACTTTGTAAACCGTCTGAACTCAGGTAGAGTAGAAACACGAATGAACGTGTGTGTATTACCTACTATATTGTATCATGTATAAAACGACGCCGCCAGAGCGCTTGCCGCGCGCGAGCGTCGAGATCAAAGGGTACCACTGCGCTTTGGCCCGTGCCGCCCCGCCGCCGCGCGTTTAAATCAAACGGCAAACGCAAATAGTTTTATTTTATAATTTCATAGACTCAAATATGATTTCTCGAGTTCTCGAGTTTTCTCGAGCTTGATTTCCCGGGAACAAAGCCCAACGATTTCCCGGGAATTCTCGAGCCGAGAATTCCCGGAAATGAACCCTACTCCCACGTCTCTCTCAAAATAGTTCTTAAGGTAACTGCAAAGAAATATATAATTTTTGTTTTTAATTTTTGTAACTTTATTTTTAATTAAACATTAAAACTAAAAACACGTTTCATCGTTTTTCTATAATATCGGTATGAGAGTATTTTAGACCTTTTTAAAATTGAGTATGTCATTTTGCTCGGAATTTTTATAAGCCCTTTATGTAATTACCATTACCACACTTGATGTAACGTAGATGTAAAAAAACAAATAGGTTACCCATCAAAACAAAAAAATATTTTTGTAAAGAGTGCTTTTAGTTTGCACCTAAGATAAAGCTATGAAAACAAAAATTCATTTAGAAATAGTATCAAAAATATTTATAATTTCCTTTATTTTTGATTTTTTGCCTTTAGATTTAATGTTAGGCAAAACCTAAAAATACTTTCTTTAAACACCTATCTTTTTGTTTTAATGGATTGTCTTTAAATTTTTAACAACATCTTTTTTAATAATATTTAATTTATATATATATATATATATATATATATATATATATATATATATATATATATATATATATATATATATATATATATATATATATATATATATATATATTATATATTTAAAAAATATTATATAATTTATTATAAAATATCGTTTTACCGCAGCCATTTATACGATTTTAGCAGAAGGTACAAATTTTGACAATAAATTATAACAAAAAAAAACGAATAAAAACATATTTTCTATAAATTAAAAATATTAAATGAACTATATGAAGTGTAGTTATTATTTGAAGGAACCATAAAAAATGCAGCAAAAATGACATATATTTTGAAACCATACAAATGCCCTGATAACGATATCAAAAATAAAAAAATAGCAAAATGTCTGTAAAAAGAGTTTTAATTTCTATGTGGAATAAAAATAAAAGAAAAAAAATGCAAAATTTTCTCAGTTAATGGTTACCAGAAAATATTTGGCCATTTTTTAAACAAAACAAAGCTCTAAAATGTACGATTTTGCAGTAATATGACTGTTAAGTTTGCTTTCCGATGGTGAACGTCAAATTTTTTCCACACTAATACTGTTCACTAAATTTAGTATATTTACTCGGACAAAAACGACCTAATGCAAACTTATATAAACCGACTAACCAAATAGGGCAGCTTATTGATGTACGAGAGTCACGCTTGGCTTTCTTAGGATGAAATCGGGTGAAAAATCCATTTTTTTCTTGGAATGGGACTCATTCAAATTATTAAACAAGTTAAAAAAATAATAAATCTGCTAATTGGTGGAACTGTCTAAAAGGTTCCAGTCATTAAAAAATGGTGGTAGTAATTAATTACTTTAATTGTTATAATGATAAAGAAATCAAATACCTTAATCGGCCAGTTTTTGTTGGTGTAGTATTTTTTACCTACGCATCCAATAAGAAAATAAATATTTGGTTCTGGTTGGTCAGTGTCAAAAATAACAGTGAATTTTTTTTGTGTACACTATTAGATTCTACGAAAACAAAACCTTAAAATGTCCTACTAATTTAAATTTATTTTCACAAAAAAGCTTCAATGAAAATATGAAAATATCGTAAATTACACTGTGACTTAAAGATGGTTAGCAATAACATTAACACATCGTTTATTATTATTACTTTCAAAAGAAAAAAAAAGAACTATGGAGTGGGTATCAGATTCTCATTATCTCTTATGGTTTCCAACTTTCCTATAAGAGACAACCCAAACGACATACCATTTATTTTATTATTTGGATATTAATTGTCTGTTTATTTTGTGAAGATTGTATGCCTCTAAATTGCAAGTAAAAATCAAAAGTTTAAAATGCCCATTGTTTAAGCAAATACCCAGAATATCTCAAATAACTTGTCGTTATTAGTTATCTGATATAAGAAAGAGAGAGAGAGAAAGAGGGAGGGAGAGAGAGAGAGAATGTAATGGTAAATGGTGTGCCGTGGCTTCTAACAAAGGCCATTTTAGTGTTGTTTAAAGAACGAACAAAACCTTTTGCATATAGCTGTTAAGTTTCAAACCATGGTATTTTAGACTGAACATACTTAAACAAAACTTGAATGCAGTATAAAACGTAGTAAGTTTTTTACAAAACGTTATTATCTCTCCCAAAATTTTATAAAGGTTTTTAAATTTACCTCTTTCTCACTCTCACTCTCTCTCTCTCTCTCTCTCTCTCTCTCTCTCTCTCTCTCTCTCTTCTTTTTCCCCTTTCTCTCTCTCTCTCTCTCTCTCTCTCTCTCTTTAACACATTTATTATTAGTTGCCTCAGATTTTATGGATTTAAAAGTTAGACCTTACTTTGCATAGTCCTATACTAAGGGATAGATTTTAGAATGATAAATTATGTTAGGATTAATGTCAAGACATAAAAACTCTAAATAAATGGATGGTTTGTCACTAAATAGCTTGGTAATTTAAAGGTGTATTGTTGCCAGAAACCAGAGCTGTTTTACGAAGATTCAAATCAACTTGTTAAATGGCCGTTTCGCCATGTTAAATCTCCATAAGAACATTACTGTCTTTCAGACTACCTGACTCCAAAACTTGGCAAAATAAATAAAGGATCACCTTATATTTACATAAATGAGACATGTATCTTTCATGTAAAGAGATACAATTAAAAAAAAAACAAGTTTTAATGCTTTAAAACAAAGTTTTAAAACCACTACAAAATTGAGTTGGATTTTTCGGTAGTTAAAATTAAATATTTTCGGTATAAGAAATTTATTTCGCATTATAATTTTTTACTGTGATTTATAGACATTTAGTAGTAACCAGGTAACAAAAATAATACGTTTTATTATCCATTTTTCTTAATAGTGGTTTTTGTCGCACATTTTAATTGTTTATCCATTTCGATGTATTTAGAACGGAGCGCTTTAAAGGATAGCTTAATTTAAATAACGTACACTTCAAAGAAGGACAGAAGACTGCGTGTTACTAGGTGAGAGTATATCATGCCGACTCATAAGAAATCTGCCAAAAAGCGATTTCCTAAAACTTCAGGTATTTTTGAATAGATGGCACATCGTACAGGCCCGTATTAGTAAAATTTAACGCTTAGTTTAAATTGCGTCCTTTGTTAGTTAACACTTTCGAACACATACCTTTTAGAGTAGGGTTAGTATGTTTTTAGTGGTTTTTACTTTGACAGCGCTGTGAGATCGGAAGTACTGATAAGAAATAATACGTTAAATTGCTGTCATTTGGACGGTTTAATAAATGTCTAAAACATGCTTAGAAGTTCGGTGCAATAAGGATAGAAACATATAACCTTGTGCATACCTAAGTGCCGAAGGTATGTATATGCTCGGCCGACGGTCAGCGCTTACATCGGTCGAACTTAGCTATATAAATAAAAAATATGTGCATACAGTCTATCAGCTCTGCAGTCAGAGCTGTCAAAGTACTCTAAAATAGTACTTCAAGTACAAGTACCAACTTTTTGATTTTTTAAAAATTACTTCAAGTACAAGTATCAAGTATTCATTAAAATGTACTTGCATTTTCAAGTAAATTAAAAAAGTACTTGAAGTACCACCCAAGTATTTTACTTGAAGTAAATCCAAGTACTTGAAGTAAACCAAAATACTTGAAGTAAAACAAATTACTTGAAGTAAAACAAAGGACTTAAAGTAAAACAAATTAGTACTAGAAGTAAACCAAAGTACTTGAAGTACATAAAAATACTTGAACTAATTAAAAGTACTTCAAGTAAAACAAATTATACTTGAGTAGTATTTTTTGTAAGGAAGTTAGAGGGTTTATTCCTCAAAACGGGGTTTTCTAACAACTCCTAAAAGCTTTAAGGACTGAGCGCTACGTCATTGGAAAGTAGGCCAGTCGGTAAAAACCAAATCCCCCACGATAAACACGAACTTAGGGTCAGACATTGGAAAAGGACGTAACGCGTAACTAAAGTCGATAAAATCTGTTGCCAGCTTGAGGTAAATTTAAACATTTCTAAATGAAATTGCCTTTAAGTTCTATATTTATAATAAAAAATGGGCATAAAAATAAATAGATTACTAGATTTGGCTTTAAAAAATAAATATTTTAAAGATAATTTTGCTACATAAACCATTTTTTATTTATTTTTATTTGGTTAAATACGTTTCGCATTGCTACATTTCGCCCGCAAAGGAATTTCGCAGGCGGAATATGGCAATACCGCTTCAACGCACGTAGTAATTTTACAACCGGTCCGTTGATAAATGGAATGAACCTGATCAGGTGTAGTGCGACGTTGCCCTGGATTTGTTTAAGTGTTTTGTGGTGTTTTTATTAAAACTATCTGTTAAAACTATTTACAAACTTATATTAAAAACTCTAAAATGGTGCGTGAATGTGTTTTGTGTAAAAAATTGGACTATTTACACGAAGATGTGTCTTTTCATAGGTAAGTTAGGTTCTGTTTGCGAGGCGATGTTTTTACCAAGGTCAGTGGCGTAGATTTACAATAGCCAGAAGGAAAAAGGTTTATTTATGCATTGTACTTGTTTTATTATTTTTGTTAGAATATTATCGAATTTATTAGTTTGTGAGTAGGTTTATAATATTGTGGGAAAAATTATACATTATACAAAAGGATCTTCTAATATTTTAGGTTTCCCTCAGATCCAATAACAAGAAACATTTGGTTTTCTCTTGTGGAAATTGAAGAGGGACAACATTTACCAAAGCACCCTGTGCTATGCTCGAACCATTTTGATCCACGGAGGTTTGATTAAGGCAAACAATAGCAAATATTTAAGGCCTGGAGCCATCCCAAAAATTTTACATCATATTTGACAATCAATCTGTTGATGGAAGGTAATTATTATGACTAATACATTCTAAATTATTGTTAACGTTTTTTGTATATTTACGAATCTTCGTAAACTTTGGTTCTTGATTTAAAAACACATCATTTCTTTGGTAGTCTATCTAAACGTTTGAGCTTTTATGTTTAAAACAAGATATCTTTTTGACCTATTCATTTTTTAACTTAATTAATATAACTGTATTTTTAAAATCTGACTCCACTCTACTTGAGACTCCCCCTAGGAAAGTGAAAGGGTATGTAATTAATATGGTCTTACAAAATCAGCAAAAGTTTTCTAAAGGTTTTCACGTATTTATTTTTTAAATTTAATTAACTTTTAGGGATGAAGACATATCCATGGATAATTGGGTGTATGATTTATCGAAAAATTTGACCACAGCGAGCGCTGCAATCAATTTAGCTGTCCCCAAAATATATTTTGCAACATGCCAATACAATTTTTCGAAATTTTGAAATATAATGCTTCATTTTGCGATTTTCTGAAAAAAAAAACAAATTTGACAGCTAAAAAAGTCACGTGATCATCCTTATACAGGGTGCCACAGATTCATGCATGGGGATCTTGGAAACCGGAAGAGATAAAGTCGGTTAAATTATTGAAAAGTTGCGCATTTAGGTGTAAAATTCCGAGTACTTCCGGAGATATCCGGAAAAAAACGAAATTTGTCGATTTCGTTTTTATTTTTTTCTGACGTTATTTAAGAGATATGGAAAAATAAAAGACAATTTTTCATGGCCCACTCTACAAAACAGCGTTGAGAGATTTTTGGTACGACGTTTCGTTTTCGTTAAAGCATCATCAACTTTATTTTTTTAAATACGGCATTCAATTGTTCATTGCATTTTTTTTGAAGCAGTTATAATCCCAATTCATGATGTTAACACTTAATATTTTTCTGTTAAATAAACATATTTTTCATAAGAGACAATGAGTTAGACAAGGAACGCACAACATTTCTTATAGGGCGTTTCATATTTGTTAAAAAATATTAAGTGTTATACATTTTTGTTATTGAAATAATAAGGGTTCAAAAAAATAAAATAAAAAAACCAGGTCCGTATTTAAAAAAATAAAGTTGATGATGATTTAACGAAAACGAAACGTCGTGCGGAAAATCTCTTAACGCTGTTTTGTAGAGCTTAAAAAGTGACCTTTCTCGTGGTCACTTTTGCTTTTCCATATCTCTTTAAATAACGTCAGAAAAATATAAAGACGAAATCGTCAAATTTCGTTTTTTTTTTCGAATATCTCCAAAAGTACTCGGAATTATGCAACTTTCCTAAAGTGGATATGGTTAGTTACGTAAATACACAACTTTGCCATAATTTAACCGACTTCATATCTCTTACGGTATTCGAGATCCCCATGCATGCACTCGAATATGTGGCACCCTGTATACATTATTTGGCATTATTTTTCAAACAAAACCTTTGGCAAAAAAAAATTACCCGAATTAATTGGGGAAAAATTTTCCCTTTTGATGCGGACTTTATGGTTGACATTGTATATTATCTTAGGAATAAGTAGATCATTTTTTATTTTTCCTTATATCTAATATTTTATGTTATTTTTTGTGTACCGTATATAATAAAAAGTATCCCCAGTTTTAGTCTTTTTTTATTAATTTGTGGTCCATATTATTCTAAATTTATAGGAGAAAAGTATTTTTTTAAATAACCAATATACCAAAAATATTTTATGTTTTTTTTGAATAAAATATTTTATAACTATTTATGTTGCTAATCAATATTTTTTAATAAACTAAAATTAAAGGATCACCATAATTAGAACGATTTAAAAATTAATATTTTTAATAAATTTATATCTAATCGAAACTTCAACTAAACCTGCCACTGGTCGCTCCGGCTCCGTACAATGTTGCCGGTCGTCCATTTATCTTCTATCCTTTTTCCCCATATGATTTTTTGTAATGTTAAAAAACAAAGTGTCCTTATAATAAATATTAAGTCTTTTCTTTCTTTCTCGAGGTAAAAAAAATTAGGAAAACAAGTAGTAGGTAGGGGTTGCAATGTCCCGTTTTAAGTCGGGATCTTATGCATCCGATGTCCGAAATAATGTAAAATTTGAGGAAATTTTTGGCAAAGGCCTAAACCTACTCGGGTGACGCTCGGGCCAAACTAATAGGAAATTTGTTTTTTTTAAAATGGTTTTTTTGGGGTTTGAACGGGTTGGCGTTGGCCTTGATCCGTTATCTTAAAAGCGAGTTTTTCAATGGTCCTCGCGGGTTTTTCACCAAAACCTATTCTTGGGAAATTTT